>JACCGJ010024590.1:0-22015 GCA_013407085.1 Atriophallophorus winterbourni
GCAATGTTTCGAACAATAATATTTCGTGACGGGCATTTTTATACTGCTGCTTTGTATCACAAATCATATCAAACAGCATATAACGAAAGGTTAAAAACAAAAGTGTAAGGTGAGAGTGTGTAGGAGAGAATACCTGCAGCTTGAGATGTCAATGATTAGATACTAGTCGCCTTTCGGAACATAAAGTCATTAGGTCAGATGAGATCATCAGATGAACATATTTATAAATGATTCACGAGCGTGGTTCATTGGCATACATACGACGTTCAGTCGAGAATTAAGAATCAAGATTTTATGGTTAAAAAAGCAATATTGGTTTACATGTATCATTGGATTACGCTGATAAAATAATACTAGAATGCAATCACAATTAAATGGAGGAGTTTACTGTTTGTAGGTTCTTATGGGGTGACTTGCTCTTGGTATATTCATCCAGTTTCGAATTGGAAACACGGATCTTGAAAGCGTTCACATTATTCTGCCGTATTGAATTTCACAGAAAACAAATACGCAATGCTGAGAAATGATGTCTACAATAAAGTCTTAACTAAGATATAACGAGACAACTTGAATAATTCCGTCTATTCTTGGGAGTGACTTGGAGTGACGTTACATCCGCAGTATTTCATATGTTAGGATCCTGTCGCTGCTTACTCTCATTTGTGTAAAAGCGGTCAATCCTACCACGACGAATGGTCTTGGTATGGGATGTGCTGCATCTCATCAACTATCTTCGTCGCTCGATGGTAAATTCTATCCCGCAAACAAATGTCTATACACAGCCTCGGTGCCAAATCGGGATCATATACACTACGTTCCTCCATGAATTGTGCTTGTCCCATTGTTCACCGTTAACTTTCAACAGAATCGATTTATTGATGGACCATGTGTGGCATTCGATCAGAAGTGTTGGTTGTTCGATGATTATTTCCAATGATGAATCTTTTAGAAATTCGATTTACTCCTTTTGCGATTATCTCAGAGTTGCTGCAATTAAGGCGGTGTGCAAATTGGTTCACATATATTGAGATCAATGATTTTGGTTGTACTTTCTGACAGGCAATCAATGATCGTGTAACCGTACGTCCAACTTGAGACCCGTCTAGGAAATAATTTCTCGCTATTAATGCAATGGACTGTGTAAGCGATATATCATTGATCTTGTTGTGTACGCTGTGTAATGTTGGCTGCGATTTGTGAGATAATGTTGCATCGACTTGGTGAATGTCGCCTGCTGCCATTTCCAGAACATGCTTGAGATAAAGTAGAATCAATCTAGTTCTCTTGGGACTTTCAAAATAATTTTATCTTCGGATGAACTTTTTCCGAATTATAAAACTCATTGGATAATTAGGTATTATTCTTCCTGTGTTCGAAAATCTTCATGTTGCTTTGTGTTCACTCACGCGTTAAAATTTTTGATGCAGCTGCGTTCGTGCCTTGTCGTATGTTCACTGTTGCCAATCAGTTTTTGGTCCGTGTGCGTATCTTTCTAATAATCGCATTGAGTGCTGTGTGCTGTGCGGTCGCATAAATCTGTGCTCTCATACTTTTGGATCTATTTCTTCACTCGCTCTTCTGAACTGAACGGTTCAGATATCATTGAACTCGCCTCAATTCACTCGTTTGGATTATACCAGTTTCAAGTTCGCGAAAGTTGAATCCTTGAAAATCCAAATTTTCGAATTATAACCCAAATTACTCACGCGTGCAACAGACCCGGTACTTTGGAATATTGTTTCTGTTCAAATACCGTCGAAAAGAGCAAATCACTCCGAATCGACCGATATTCTTTTGAAATCTGTGAGATCGAAAATCGTGAAATCGCAACAGTTCTATCCTACCTCGTTCGTTTTTCATCGTTTGGATCACTTAACTCCGATCCAACGCATTCACTCCACCGCTAGTTATCGATCGATCAATAACTGCACTGAGTCACCCGTCACCGGATTGAAACAATGACCCCCAGGTTGACCCCGAAAACCCAAACAAAGAAGGCCGCACGTGATGTGTGCAAAATTTGCAACAAAGGGGTAAGCACTAGATCTCATGTCGTTAAATGTTTCGGCTGCCTGAGTAAAATACATGTCAATTGTGATAAAGCCCTAACAGAGGAAGTGGCATCGATTATCAACAACATGGATTTCCCCAGTGTCTGTTACATATGCACTTCATGTCGAAGCAAACAGTCTAGTGACAATCCACACAACGCTGCCTATGAGGCAAGGCTTGAGCCTCGGTTAGAAATTTTAGAAAATAATTATCGAATAATTGAGGAAAGGCTTAAAACACTCTTGATGGATAAAATTGCCCCAGCGATTCAACCCGAAGCAGATGATGCAAAAAAAAAAAAAAAGCAATCTGAACTTCATCAATCGACGGAACTGTTGAAAAAAGTCAATAATGTACCATCGATTCCAGACTCGGGGGTTACGTCCAAAGAGCTCCAAGTGAACGCGTCTCATTCCAGCAAGCTAACCTTCGCCCAGATGGTGTCTAAAGGTGATAAGTGTTTGGCGTTAGAATTGAGCCCTAAACCTCAGACAAAAGAGGAAGTTCAAAGCAAAACGGTTCCATATCACAGGGAGCAGAAAAATTCGATAAAACGCATAAAAAATTTAAGTGTAATATGCACCAATATTCCTGAGTCAGAGGTGACACTCTTTCAAGAAAGGCAAAAGCATGACCGTGAAAACTGGTTCGTCGTTTGTAATCGAATCGGCCTAGACAGTATTCACCCCGTGTCGGTAACTCGATTAACTCGTCATACGAAATCCCCGAATCAAGATAAACCACGTCTCCTTAAAATCCCTTTCGCCAACGAAAAGGACATGGAAAATGTCCTACTAAATTCGTATTTGCTCCGAACGCAAAGTGACCTACCCAACCGTATATATGCTGACGTTCCTTGGTGGGAAAGGTCAAAAGCACCGAATAGGCGGGATCAAACAGCACCAAGGAGTATTATTCTGCTTGACGTTCCAGAAAATTCGGGCACCACAACGGGTTTCGAAAATAAAGAGCACGACCGTAAACAATGGTCATTTATAGCCGAAAATATCGGTTTCCAAAATTCTGTAGTTGTCGACACATACAGAATACCTCGTTCGCCGAACTATCACGGGAAAGGGGCAAATCCACTTAAGGTTACGTTTCTTTCAAGTAGCATGGCGGATGACGTTCGAAGCAAGCTAAAAGTGAACAGAAACAGGCTACCTGAAAACGTAAGACTGTGCAGCTCAAAAGCCGCTGTTGAGGTCCACCTGGAGCCCTCAATTACGCAATTATCCGAAACTGGTGCAAATTCGCCCGCGAAATTACTTCAAATTGCTTCAAAAAACGATCTCGGTCCGACGTCAACATCGTCGGACCAATAAATACTAATACTGACTCAGTGTTACATTCTAAAAACACACTTAAATGCATCTATACCAATGCTCAAAGTTTGTTCAACAAATTGACTGAACTGACCGAGCTGTGCAAACGATACACGCCAGACCTCGTTGCTGTTACTGAAACCTGGTTTCAATCCTGTATGACTGATAGTGAACTCTTAATCCCCAACATGATGCTCATACGGAACGATCGCCCAAGAAAAGGTGGTGGTGTGGCTTTATACTGTCACGAACGGCTTCAGTGCATGAAAATTCACGATCCAAGACTTGATTTCGAAGATACTCTCTGGTGCAGTCTCACGAATGTGTCACAGGACGATTGCATTCTTGGAATCATATATCGCCCTCCAGCCTCGAATGATACTCAGAATGACAGGTTATTACAAGCGCTAAATTACGCCGGAGAGAAGCGTAGCTCGCAATTACTACTAATCGGGGACTTCAATCTTCCTCATCTCTTTGCCAGGTCCGATCACCCTATACACACATTTGATCACAAATTTCGTGAGGTGATCGACATGATTCCACTGCATAATCATGTGTTTACTTTACTCATAGAAGAGGATCAGAGGTGCCATCAATTTTGGATCTAATCTTTACTTCAGAGAAAACAGCAGTTGAGGGTGTTGACTACATTGCGCCCCTCGGTCGGAGTGATCATCTGGTTCTAGCCTTTGAGTTTGTTTGCAGTGCTAGACGAGTTTGTGCGTCCTCCAAACAATTCAGAAAGATCGACTACGCTGGTCTACGTGGATCGCTTGGGCTAGTAAAGTGGCAAGAACTTGATCAGCACAACACCGAAACACAATGCAGTGAGCTCACGAAAATACTTCAGTCAAACATAGATCATAATTCGCGATTTGTTGATGAACGACGGGCAAGTGATTTCCGATTTAAGCTTCGCAGTCGCACAAAAAAATGGCTCGGGAAACGAAACTTTGCTTGGACTGAACACCGGAAGACCAGAACTGATGCCTCTTGGCAGCAATTTTCTAAAATTCGTAACAAAGTGAGTGCTCTCGTCAAAGAGGACAAGCAATATTACCATCGCTCTCTGTCTTTGAAAATGGAAGAAAACCCTAAACTTCTGTATCGGATTGTCAATGCTCGGTCCAGTGTGAAACCAGGGGTGTTTCCTGTTATTTCTGAGAATGGATTAACAGTCACAGCAAAGGAAACGGCTGATACGCTCGCTCAATTTTATGAAAATGTGTTTAGCCCGATAACGGTTAGGGCGAATGAGAATTTACTGACATCGATTGTATCTCAACAACTGAATAATATTGAGATTAATTCAGCGATTATACGCAGACACTTGTGTCGACTGAACCCTAGAAAATCTCCTGGAGCCGATGGAATAACACCAGCACTACTAATGTCCTGTGACCAGCAGCTGTGTGAACCACTATGCCAATTGTTCCAACATTCCCTAACCGAAGGAGTGGTGCCAACAGAGTGGAAGACAGGAGTAATTTCACCAATTTATAAGGGTGGTAGCCGTTCAGATCCCGCGAACTACCGTCCTGTCACCCTACTTCCCGTGATATCCAAAGTGATGGAGCGCATAGTGACGGAAAGTATAGTTCATCACTTGGAATCACAAAATATACTATCTGTCGCCCAGCATGGGTTTCGTAAAGCTCGCTCCTGCTTGACAAACTTGCTTACGGTATTAAACGATTGGACCCAAACGTTTGACGCAGGAGACAGTGTGCACGCGTGCTATCTGGATATGTCGAAAGCTTTCGACAGAGTTGATCACTTCCTGTTGCTACGGAAGCTGAAACAGATTGGTATTGACAGGCAGCTACTCGTGTGGTTCGAAAGCTACCTCAATGAGCGCAAGGCAACCGTTCGAGTTAACGGGGTACAATCACGAGCCATTAATACCTCCAGTGGTGTACCGCAAGGTTCCGTTCTCGGTCCAGTGCTTTTCTCAGTTTACATCAATGATTTACCTGAGACGCTCTCATGCAAGGTAGTTCTTTTTGCGGATGATGTTAAACTTTGGATGCGAATAAAATCAACTGCAGACTGCGTAAAACTGCAAAGTGATTTAGATGCACTACACAAATGGTCAGTTAGAAATAAACTGCCGTTCAATTTTCAAAAATGCAAGTTACTGCAAATCGGTAAGCCCTTTCAGTACGAATATCACTTTGGGCAGACGATTTTGAGCTGGACCGAATCGGAGAAGGATCTTGGAGTATGGATATGTGGCAGCCTAAAGAACAGCGTGCATTGTGAGGTCATTTACAAGCGTGCTTCAAAGCTTCTAGGTATGCTTCGACGGATCTTCCGAACCTTTACGCCTGTAACGTTGCCAAGAATCATGAAGACCTACTTAATTCCCACAATGGAACACGCATCGCAAGCATGGACTCTGTGGATGAAAAAAGATATATTGTTGCTTGACAGGATATATCATCGTGCAACTAAACTCGTGCGTGGTTATCGAAACCTTACATACGAGGAAAGGTTGAAAAAGCTAAAGCTCCCCACTCCCCTTCAACGTAGACTTCGAAGTGACGTTATAATTACTTTCAAGATATTGAATACTCCAGATCATCCACTCAAACACTTGTTCAAATACCGTGAATCAGGAATTACACGTAGCCACTCAGCGGCACTACAAATTCCCCATTCCCGTACTAATTGTCGCCGATATTTCTATTCGGTACGTGTCTGTTTCCTGTGGAATGCCCTTCCCGAAGCAATTATCACCTCTCCCTGTATCCAAACATTCACCCGTACCTTGGACAATTATTTGTTACTTAACGATTTGACGATGCCTGTGTATTGACTCAGGGTAAGCATATTACTTGACTCCAGTGACATCGTAAAATTGATTTTTTTATACCTCTTATTGAACGCATATTTACTATGATATGGTAATTGTGAAGCTATGTGCTTTTTGTAACCATAAATTCTTGAATCTTGAATCTTGAATCTTGAATAAAAATTATTATAGTCTGAGATTCTTTATTGACTACTCATTGCGATGATAAATTCACTTCTCTTTCGGTTCATCTGAGATTCTTTATTGACTACTCATTGCGATGATAAATTCACTTCTCTTTCGGTTCATCCCGCAAACGTTTCATCCGGAAAAACTGCAATTTAGCAGACGATGTGAGTCTTCAACCTTAGTACACTGAGATTTCCGTTTGTTCATTCGAGGTATTTTTCTTCGGATAACAAGATGATCCAATCGGCGTTACTCCGTTATTTCATATGATTGACCATTAAAGTTCAGATGTGTTTCGAGACGCAAGTCGAAAGATTGCTGCGTACGTTTACATGCCTATTTTACTGAGAGCTAGGTTATGATTTGTCTGGTAATTATTCTGTCGATGGAGGCGAATGATAATATGAAATCAAACATAAGGGTTATATGAACATCACTCATATTTACCTTATTAATGCTGTGAATAAAACACACTATTAAGCTAAGTAAATTTTCAATATCAATGATTGAATATAGCTTGTAGGCCAGTGCTACTGGAACTGCAATCATTGCCATAACGGGATATTTAGTTGGGTACTAGTGGCAGGCCTTAACTTCTTTGTATAATTAAAACTCCTGGCTTTATTCTGGTTTGTATAACCCCAATGATTTTATTAGATGTAATCAGTATACGGTGAAATTATTTCTTGTTACACACCATGAATCGTCTCATTTTTATCAAATTCGATAAAACGTTGATTCTATAATTTATATTTCGAATTTACTTTTCTTTTTTTGCGAATTTTGTACCAAAATATCCTAATGCCATGATTATTGGAATGAAAAATTTGGTTTCAAGTGAACTGATTATCAACTATACGAAAAAGAAAAAAATCAATAAAATTTCGATGTTCGTTTGCTTTATAGTATTGCACATTTTGCTCTATAATAGACGCATGAAAAAATGCAAACCGGATTTGACCACCATCCAACATTAACCAACACAAATGTCATGTGTTAGTTCTTATCGGCTTGGTCAATCTCAGTGCCCATCACTATACCCGCGCCAACAATGCTGATGAAAAGTTTATGATTCTCACATCAAATTTAGGACTACAAAATAATTGATTCCTTAACTCGCAGGTTTGAACAAATGCCTCAAATTACGTTCACTTCTGTAAAAGTTAGAATGCAGTTGAATGTCGTGTGTCGTTGTCAATTGCTTTGGTGAACCTTGGTGCGATGAATGGACATCGCGAAATGTTGCACAACGGACGACTAAAGAGCACTCAGTTCGGCTAAGCAAATGGTTTTCAAAGAAAGTAAATCGTTTTATTCTAACTCATCTCGTTGACACGGGCCCAGAAGTGGAGCATGCGGAGGGGTTCGCAATTGTTAAAATGGATTGTCACGACATCTCAAGAAATTATATGTCTAGATTCGTTTAGTATTTTATCGCCCATTGATTTGGCCGTAAACGATATAGACTGCAGTATTTTAAGTAATAAAACGGAAGGTTGAATTCGTTTGTGTTCGATTTCGGTCAGATTCATTTCTATTTTACTAATCAATTATAGTAGAGATGGATGCGGGATACTGAAATGCAATTCCTTCT
Organism: Atriophallophorus winterbourni; assembly: GCA_013407085.1. Classification (NCBI taxonomy): domain Eukaryota; kingdom Metazoa; phylum Platyhelminthes; class Trematoda; order Plagiorchiida; family Microphallidae; genus Atriophallophorus; species Atriophallophorus winterbourni. The sequence continues at coordinate 7,958 of JACCGJ010024590.1, forward strand.
CGTAAAGAAATTTCCCAATATCCGTATACTTATAATATTATAAGTAAAGAAAAAACTTTATCGGAAAAGTGGTGACAGAAAAATCGCTTTTAATCAGTATTTGACCAAGATTCACTGATGCTAAATATAACAAAAAATGCAAGAATAAATGTGTAAATAGTATCCATAATTTGTATTTACATAAAGTGATAAGTGATAAAGATACTGTTGTGCATCTGAATTATTGCGGTAGAAATTACAGAGTTAATATCATTTTGAGTGTAGGTGACCTGAGATAATATTTATAAAGACTGACACAAAATAGAATATATAAAAAAGTTTAATATTATCACGAATATTTTTAAACAATTGTGCTACCTAGGGTACGTAGAAAAAATGTCGCTACTCAAATCAGGCAAAGTGAATGCTGTGTAGTATTTTGTTGATCAGAAGCACAGACTACATGAAGTGCATAAGTTGTTGCCTAATCAGCAATAGCCATCCTTATTATAAGCTCATGTATTACACAAAAATCTGTTGAAGGGTATGAACTCATTGCAAGCATCAAGGAAAGGATTGCATGATCTATATTTCATAATGTGCAAATTACACGGTTCAGCCAAATAGAAAACAAGTTTAACTCAAATATTGAAAAAAATATTAGTAATATGATGCAAAACTATTCACCTAAAATTTTAAAGTGCAATATAAGAAACGCTGGTCGGTACATTATGTGCGTACATTTTAATGCGCGACATTGTATGACGGGTGATACACTTTTTATCGATTATTTTACTATGAACACATTGATATCGGAGCATAACAAAAATGTTCATTTGTATGAAGAAAATAACATATTTTTAACTGAGTATTGTCCGCAATGCAACCAAAACAACACGTATTGGTGCCTAGCTTCGTTGACCTCAAGTCATTTTTAAATGAAAAACTATTTTTTCTATAGTGAGAAAGAGAAGATAAATTTGATTACTATGCCCTGGAGTAATTTTTCAGGAACGACACGTAACTCGCGCAAAACAGTAACACAAATAACTCAAAAGTAGCCAGGAGCGAAACGATTCCCTATCTGTTCACCGGTGTTCGCTTGTGGACAGATATATCTTGAGAAAGGTTATATGTAGTGACAATTAAAACCGCTGAAAATAGTAAACAAAGTTATACACTAGAAAGTTATTGTTCATTAGTTTTCATGCAACGAAACGTTGATGCATTGTTTTTGAAATACTTTGCAAAATTTATTCGTAATAAATTGAACTAGTACTGGAAATTTCAATCTATGACAACCAGTTATTGGTTAAGACTGTAAGAAAAATTGCGCGAAAAGATTGGTATTATGTGATAAAATAATAGTTTACCTGAAGATTCGTATTTACTTCAACAGCACTCGTGAATATATCAGCTTCTTAGTTAAGTAATGAAGAGTTCATGTCTGGCCAAACGAAAATGGTCAAATCATGATACCCGAGGCGATTGTTTGTGTTAGTTTTCTGTTTGCTTTACTTTAAGATCGTATTCTTGATGATACGGACGAAAGTGTTCATTTTGTGATCATTTTCGATATGATTGGATTTTCCATATCTTCCTCGTCCTTAGACGCAACCAAACGTTAAATGAGAGTTTTGTCTGAAACATTCAGAAAACTGTCTTGATATCTCATATTTAATATGCATGCTCATGAAAGTTGCGAAAATGATCTGCCAACATTTTATATTTCTAAATTCCATTTGGTTTAACAATATGAATCGTATCATCGGAGATAGCTTATAGGTGGTCAACTTCGTTTGTCAAGGTCATGGATCAGTTGAATACGTTTCTTGTTAATTCTAGAACGACAGTCAAGTCCACATTAGCAAATCAGACAATAACGTGGAAGAGTACGATTACCACATCACTCTGGAGAGTTATAAACGTACTTAAAAGAGTTCCTGATATAGTAATTCGTGTTACCAACTAGCGATTTCAACAAATGAACGAGATCCTCAGCACATTAGTGTGTTGGAAATCAAACGCCATGAATGACTGGCAAAGGATGAACGCTAACCTTATTCATCTTTGGTAGTCCATAGAAACTGGGACTCAGAGTAGATTTCCAGTATAGCCTAAACCACAATATTTGACCAACTTTAACCTCATTCGCTCGCAGTTATATTGAAATTACCCTCTTACGGTTATTCATAATCTTTGTAACCTGCAGTTGTCAATAACTTGATTAGGACCATCGGAAAGGCGAGACACATCCTTATTTTCGAATCACTATTGTTGAGTAATATTGTTGCATTACGTTGTTGGCCTAACAGATCATAAATACCTCTTTTTGTCGAAGCCTTCTAAGTGTTTGTTGTTGCGAACCAGTGAACGTTCGCAATCTTCCGCGCGCATCAAGCATTATTCATCAGTTAATCGATCTCTCCTGATTTTCTCTTTGGTCCAGATATAAGCGCATTATCAGTCGCATGGTTATACCCAGAGTTGTAATCGATTGATTCACATACTGAGCTTTTTTGAGACGAATGTTCTACGGTTAAAACAATTTGAGTCAGAGATCGTGAAATTTTTAAAACAGTTGCAGCATCAAAAAAAATAATTCAGCACCAACAGAAACAGGTAGAGCAGCAACGAAGACCGATGCTGCAAATAACACGGGTATACCTTCCGATAGAAATCCGATCACAACTCAATTATCCATATAAATGAACCATAATGGTTCTGGACGAAAAATTATCAACATACGTCCACGTTATAATAAATTACAGTTAAACCGAGCACACTCGGTCTTACAAACTAAAAATCGCAACCAGATATATACTCCAGACTACAGCCGAAAACTACCATGAACTTGCCGCATATTAAAAAAAACATATACTCATCCACTGGGTGCTAATGACATAAAACCATTCATCCTAAAACAATGCGCCGATACTCTATTCTCACCAACCTCTGACATTTTCAACCTGTCCTTGAGTTGTAGCACGGTTGCTAATGACTGAAAATGTGGACTAATCACTTCGATATACAAAGAAGGGAACTGATCTGATGTATCTAACTACAGAGCAGTCACGTTTTGCCAGTGGTCTGTAAAGTTCTCGAACGACTTGTAGCTGACCAATTTATTAAACATTTGGAACAAAATAAGCTGATTTCCATCAAACAGCACGGATTCAGGACAAGACACTCGTGTCCCACCAATCTTTTCATAACTCTTGATAATTGGACTCGAACCGTGGACGATAGATGCCCTATTCATGCTTGTTACTTAGACATGTCTAAAGATTTTGACCATGTTAACCACAGCATACTGCTACAACAATTATTTCAGCTCGGGGTGTGCGGCAGACGATTGGCCTTGATAAAGGATTACTTGACTGGTAGAGTTATAAAGGTTAGAGTTGATGGGGTACTATCCAGCACAGTAGAATTTACAAGTGGCGTACATCGAGGCTGAGGCTTGGGGTCAATACTCTTCCTCGTGTACGCGAAAAATATACCCGAAATCGTACGCAGCAAAATCATTTTATTTGCCGATGACATCAAAGTCTGGACTAGCATACGCACCATAGAAGATCTCGAAGCACTTCATAATTGGTCCTTGAGGAACTGCTTACCATTGAACATCCAAAAATGTAAAATGTTGAAGGTCGGTAAATCATTCGAATTCTCATACTCTTTGGGATCTCAGCAACTTTCATGGGTTACTGAAGAGAAAGACCTGGGCGTGTGGATTAGCAGTAACCTGAAGTCTTCACGACACTGTTCTGTTGCATACAAAATGTCCTGCCAAATCTTAGCATTGCTCAGAAGGATCTTCGGTCGTTTCTCAAAACAGATACTCCCACGTATATTTAACACCTATATCAGACCAACAATGGAGTATGCTGTTCAAGCATGGTCCCCATGGTTACAAAAGGACATGACCTTGCTGCAACGGGTATACCACCGCGCTACAAAACTGGTGACCGGGCTATACAACAGTCCGTAGGAGGAGCGGATTGCAACGCTAAACCTCTTTGACGTTTCGTACCGTCGTCTCAGGGGTGACTTGATCTTGCTTTTCAACATTCTGCATACAGTGGATCACCCACTCATACACCTGTTTCATCGGCGAGAAGCACGTGGTAGCCGATCGCATGGATACGAGTTAAATTGTCGAAGGTTTTTCTTTGCTGTCAGAGTTGGTTTTCTATGGAACTCCTTGCCTCCTTATATAATTTGCGCAACAAGCTTAAACATGTTCAATGCTGAACCTGACAAGTATATGTTGACCAAACCCAACCTTGCACCTAAATACACGTGCTGACTTTCTATATGTATAAAACATTTGTGTTGTTTTTATGAATTCCCTATATTTTATTCTGTGATTACTGTAAAGTATTTGCTTTTTGGACCATTAAAACTTTGAATTACTTTGAACTTTGAATTACTTTGATTGAGAGAATGAAAACCGTATTTGACCACCATCCAACATTAACCAACATTAGTTCTTAATGGCTCGGCCAATATCAATGCCCAACAGAATACTCGCGCCAACAATGCCGATGCAAAGTTTATGATTCCCACATCAAATTCAGCAATGCAAATACATTGTTTTTCTAAGTCGCAAGGTTAAACAATTGGCTCAAATTGCGATCACTTCTGGACAAGATAGAATGAAGGTGAATTGTCTGTGTAGTTGTCAGTTGCTTTCGGGAACCTTGATACGATGAATGGACGTCGCGAAATCTTCTACAACGGACGAACAAACAACACTCAGTTTGGCTTTGCAAATAATGTTCAATGGAAGTAAATCGTTTGATTCTATGTCATCTGGTTGACGCGGACCACGGAGTGAAGCATGCTGAGGGGTTCGCAATTGTTTGAATGGATTTTCACAACGTGTCAAGAAACATTTAGTTTTTTACCGACCATTGTTTTGGCCAAGAACGATATAGACTAAACATTTGCTTTTTGGACCATTAAAACTTCAAATAACCACACAATCGCCATTCCAGCAAGAGTGTCCATAAATGTTTAACGACAAGACGCCATGGCGGAATTTATACTATTCAAAAATATTCCAAATTTGAAAGATCGAAATGCCTAATATTTTACTCGAAATCAGATATTACGCATCGTCTCAATTTTTATTCTCTGAATCATCAAGCGGCCACCAGCGTTGTTATTTTATTTGCCAATATTATAAAATACCACGTCACACAAATTGACTCATTCCGAGTGTCGTTTTATAAAATAAACTTGAGTTGAACGAACAAACTAAAAGAACTTTCCATGCTTTCTTTTGTGACCAATGAGGTCAGTACATTACGTAAATCTTCGTAATTGTGTTCTTGGATAAACGGGTAATGACGTGCAACACACGTGCGCAATCTGACGCACTCATCAAGCAATAATCAGACGTCAATCTAGCCAAATGTATGCGGACGATCGACCACAAGATTGCACCGAGATTTGTGCTCAATTGTTCAATATTTTCAGGTTATGTTCCGACATTGTTGTTCGGTTAGGTTGCTATAACCCTTTTGGATCTCCATTGATATTCAGGAGCTGTAGTTTCTAGATAAAAATAGGTGAAATTTTGCGCAGTGTATCTGCCTTATTTTTGGTAGCAGATTCAAGTTCAATTTTCCGCCGGAATTACATCGTCAGATTTCAGAACCTTTCAACCTAGCGAGTAGTTTAATCCTTGTTCCAGCTATCGTTGTTCTGTCTGCTAGACCACAATTTATAAGAAGGAACAGCAGAAGGAAGTTTACCCTAGAAGTTGAAAATGTAGCGAAATTATTTTTGTCTTTCCCTAATTAGCTCTATCTATGGCATAACCATGACCGTGGCGTGTCTTCCGTAGGTTTTGCATAAAATCACACCAGATGATTTCACTCGCAAGCCGGACTTAGAACTGGAGGCTTTCAACCAGGTGTTTATTATTCAGCTTTGTTAATTTTTTTATTTTAGAAAAAAGTGGATGCGGTTTCGGCATCCTTCATGAGATTGCGAGAATTATCCGGAGGTTTGTCAATCAGCTTCCTTGGTTTTCAATGGTTATGTCGATAAGTTAAATTGAATCCACGATTATTCATTCATTTGGATTCTATTTCGATTGTTCGCACACCCTCTATGAACGGTTTTAATACAAATGTGATAGATAAACCCAAATTGGCGTTTGGTTCTCCAGGTTGATTAACATTAACCTGATTGGCACCCAGTGTGTGCACGGTTTACGCGAGCAGCCTAATCCATCTTCAGATGTCCTCCACGCCTGCATGCGGCCAAAACAATTCAGGGATTATGGAGCATGTATGGGGATAGTGCGTTAACTGATCTTGATTAATATGTTTCGATATCATGCAATATAATGCTGACTCTGCGTATCATCAAACTGTATTTCATTCTGTTGCGAAACCGATGCTCTAAAATGTGAACACTTGTGCAGCGATGCTACCAATAAAAGGTGAGCCAACAAGAATTCAATCGTCGGTTTGCGGATCATGTTTGTACAATAAGCTAAATTAAACGCCAATTAAAACGAATAAAAAACCTATAGAATACTGGCGAACGACAGGTTCGATACAATCAAGTTGAAGATGCGACAGTGTGAAATAGTGGAATCTCGAAAAATGCAGCTAAGTATAAAAGTAAAGTGTAAATGAGGAATAACGCCCCGATCCTTATTAACGTATTCGAAGAACACGTTCATGGTGCCCGACTACAAATGGGAGTTAATAATTATCCTTTTACTATTTCAAGCGCATGCGGATATTGAAGTTAATGTCCCTATCTGGTGAGTTTAAACAGCACGAAACCGGTTTCGGGGTGTGGTGGAAATGCATATGAATGAGCATTATATAAGTCATGTTATGAAAATCTTCTAAACCACAGATCAAGAAATAATAACAATCGTTTACCTCTTAAAGCTTTTATTCAAACTGCGCAAAAATAAGGCAAAGTAACAAAAATAATTGTTGATGTGTTGTGCAGCATTTAGGCAACATAAAATATAAACAAGCGTTCGAGATTATCTTCAAAGCTTTCAGTGAAATGCAGCAAATCAATTAATCGTCAATGTCAGCGTGACAAGTAGCAGCATTGCTCCAGTCGTTATACCGCCAAACAGCAATTCGCCAAGAGTCGGTAACTTCACGCGTTGTAGAATCAATACATATGCAAGGATGGCGAAAGAACCTGGGAAATCGCAGGGTATATATTTTATTTCAAGTTTAATTGGGATAACAATAGTAAGCAATTAGTAGGTGAGACACACTTTTTAACGATTCTTAGGCACATTCCCTGGAGTTTCATAAATTTGAATAGAAACAAATAATTATATTTATTGGCTCGTTCATGCACTATGGTGCTTTGGAATGATAAATGAAATAGCGGAAATTCATGCAACTGACCGTTCTTGGGCAAATTAAGTTTATCGTTAATTTGCTCTGCAGAATGTAAAGTTCAAAACTTGACGGCTTATTTTAATTGCAACATTTCATCAAAAGTGGGTATGACAATGATTGTCATGACGTTATTTTCATCTTGAGAGTGAACAATATGCGTTTGACATCCAGTTTGTGTCTATCGATAGCTCAGAGTCATCATATAAGTAAAATTCTCAGGAAGTCTTGGCTAGAGCACAATTGGGATAGCTGATGCAATAGGCAGCAAAGTTTTCAGAATATACCTGTGCAGCCATCACCAGAACATGCTGAACTAGCCCAAGTAATACCACGTTGATTACTTAGAGGACCTCTTGTAGAGCCTCGGTGCAATCCTTCAGTAATTGGCAAATCTTTGTTTAAAAATTTTTTTTAGAACCTAGCTTGGTTTGGGTGGGGAACTCGCACATCAGTTATCTGAAGTATGTTTGTTTGTTTCCGGTTCTTGATTCACGCAGCTTAAAGCACGTCGGTTCAAAATGCAAATAAAATGAATGAATAAACGCACACGGATCATTGATGTTTATGTGTCCGTAAAAAATAATTTATGTTTGTAATCAATTATTCCGGTAATGCGTACGGGATCGAAGTTCATATCCAGCACACGTATGCACAGTGATATCCAAAGTAAAATTGGACTTATATATGCAAAGAAATATCATTTGTTAACTTAACATTTGGAATACTCGAAGATTATATAGGAATATTTAATTTTACGTATTTTTCAGTACTTTGCAAATGTCGTTAAGGTAATCATGACATTTAATCCCAACAACACCACGCAAAATCCTAAATCACAGAAATTTAACTGTACGACTAATATTGCAAAATCACATATACAATCATATTATATCTATCACATAGTGACATCATCACCGAGCTATTCTCGATAATACCACGCGGTAAGTATGGCTTGAAATCGCGAAATATGCTCTCCAAACGTGAGCATGAAACCAAATTGAGAGTTTCGTAGCAACGTACATGCTGCTCCTCCTGCACAGCCCATCATGATTTTTATGATCCAGGCGGAAATTGGTACGAAATAAGTGACTGTCATAAATATACTGGCTCCGAGGAATGTGCTCCAGGCAATGAACATGCAAGTGATGGCTGTGTTGACGAATTTTGGTTTGATTTTCCCTTGAAAAAAGAAAACACAAACGCATTTTTGTCAATGAAATTATAATTAGATATGAATTAACCACATTTTGATTATACTAACTCAAAAATCACAGAACATATCTTATGTATATGTGACAATATAATGATAGTGAAAAACCAATTCAATAATAATATTATTCGAGGTTTTGCTTGCCCTTTTTGTTTCTCATCTAGGAAGTAATCCTAATAAGACTTGTAAGTATCATCATAATTTTATTAAGAATTTGTGAAATCATCAACAATACTTTTTTCTAATATTTCATTAAGGAATTTCAAGTTGCAGCGAAAATATCGAGGAAAACCGAAGAATCGGTTCAAAAGCTTTTTATAACTTTGGGATGAATAAATACTTTCAATCAAGTGCTATAGTAAAAATCAGTATTTCGATAGCGAAATAATCCCACTGTCTATATGAGAGCAAACGACAGGATGAATATTTTCACTATGATAGAAAAATGAATTTAGTCGAGTCCATAATTGAACTGACACCATGCATCTTATTCGCAACTCTGATTCATGCGATAATGTTAACTCTTAATTTTGAAGTGTATTTGGTTCCATTTCGCAACTTCATAATGTAATCAAGTTTAATCCTTTCCGCTGTCCCAGAAGCTAATGAGGCAACTGATAAAGCAGTGCAACGCAAACACGATTAGCTACAATAGCGATTCCTCGGTGGTATACTTGACGTGCATGACGTAGCTGTGACGAATTCAAAGGGCATCGGCCCTAAGCCCCTTAAAAAAACGTTTTTGCGCAAAGATATGTTGAACACGATCGAAACTCAGATGCACCACGAAGTTCAATAGAAACACTACCAAGTCAATCAGTTGACGTGTCAGAAACGAATTCAGCTGATACCATAGATCACTGTATTCCAACAGTACTATCTCAAAACGATCAAGCATCGTTGCACGTAAAAAACCTTCAGATGCCGAAACTGGAGGAGTCGGCCTAACACAATTTGTGCACTCCCCTGGCCTTCTTCCCCACACCCCATTTTTGTTGAGAAAAAACAGCACTGAAATGCATCTACAGCAACGCACAATGTCTTGGAAACAAAATTGGTGATCTACGTGCAGTTGTTTTTATATGTTCACCGAACATCATCGCCGTAACGGAAACGTGGCTACAAACTCACCAAACAAATAGTGAACTAGAATTACCATGAATGTCACTTATTCGTTATGACTGTGAAACCAGAGGAGGAGGAGTAGCTTTGTATTATAGGCAAAACCTTCTGTGCTGTGAGATTACTGATCCAGACATCGTGTTACTGGATACACTCTGGTGCTCAGTCCGACTATCTAACGGCGAAGACTGTGTTTTGGGAGTAGTATAACGCTCACCGTCTGCACAAGAAACTTTCAATCTGGCCCTACTGGATAAAATCCGCATGGTTACTTCCAGATTCACTTGCGGATTTTTGATTATGGATGACTTCAATTTACCGAATTTGCAGAGCAATACCATTTAACAAGAACACTGCCTCGAGCGCGCATTCAGTGAGTTGTTTGTCGATATTCCTCTCTATAGCCACATTGTATGTAATACACGATACAGCGGAAACCATTTACCCTCACTCTTAGATCTCGTTCTGACGAGCAATGAACACGACATCGATGACGTTGCTTACGAAAGTCCACTGGGACTAAGTGATCATGTCGTCATCCAGTTTGACTATCTGTTTGAAGCTGTGAGAACAAATGACGCCCGTAAAACAGTTGGGCGGATCAACACTACGGCGTTGGGTGATGCTCTGTAGAACACGTTTAACTGCCAACCGGAAACCAGCAACGTACATGAGATTTCGATATGGCTAATATCTTATCTCAAAAGTTCAATCGAAGTGAGCTCGGAATTTGTCCTCAGGAACTCAAGGAAAATATTTGAATTTAAACTAAGAAGCCGAATTCGTAAGTGGTTAACGGTACAAAACATTGCGAAGGTGAAACCTGGAGTAGCGTCAGTGATGACATCAGCTGGACCAACAACAACTGCAGCAGAAACTGTTGATGCTTCAGCCACGTTTTATTCATCGGTATTCAACCCGTAGAACATGCAGTAAACAACCCAAATCCAACATTTTCAAACACGGTTGCCCTAAGTGAAATTAGTATCACTTCAAAACGCGTCCTTCAATTTGTTTTTAATCTTAATATCGGAAATTCTTCTGAGGCCGACGGAATTACCCCAAAAATATTGTAGCAATTTGCGAGTTTGGTATACAAACCACTCACTTACTTGTTCGAGCAAACTCTGGCAAGTGGAGTGATTCCTAGAGATTGGAAACGCGGAATAATTTCTCTTATTTACAAAGGTGAAAATCGCTCCGATGTTTCTAATTACCGACCCGTTACTCTGTTACCTGTGGTTTCAAAATTACTTAAGCGACTCATTGTTGATGATCTAATGAAACATTCCGAGAATAATCACTTGCTTTCTAGGAACCAGCATTGATTCAGACGAAATTATTCCTGTTTGTCTAATTTACTGTTAACGCTGGATGATTGGACAAGATCGGTAGATAAAGAACAAACAATACACGCGTGCCAATTAGATATATCAAAAGCATTCGATCGTGTTGACCATTCCCTACTACTGCAGAAGCTCGAGAGGCTTAGTATTACTGGAGAGTTGTTGAATTGGCTAATTACTTCTTACAAATCGCACTGACCAGGTACGTGTTGGTGGTGCATTATCCAAAGCAATCGCAGCAACTGGGGATTTTCCCCAAGGTTCAGTCCTTGATCCGATCCTCTTTCTGGTTCATGTTGATGAAGTACTGGAAATTATTTGATGTAACATTTCGTTATTTTCGGACGACATAAAGATTTGGCGCAGCATTCGTTTTCTAGAAGACTGTCTGCTATTACAAAAGAATCTTGTAACGCTTCACAGCTGGTCGTTGAAGAACAAACTGCCGTTTAACTTCAACAAATGCAGGATCATGAATGTGGGGAATCGAGTAGAGTTCACATATCACATAGGTTTGCGTGTCCTTAAAAATTGCAGTAAAGAAAAAGAATCAGGCGTATGGATATGATCCAGTTTAATAACATCACTTCAAATTAACAGTGCCTTTAAAAAAGCAACACGTGTTCTAAATCTACTCAAACGGGTATTTTGGAAATTTTCGCTAAAGATATTCCCAAGGATCATGAATATATACTCGAGACTAGTCATGGAATACGGTGTGCAGTCGTGGTCTCCGAAGCTCACGAGGGATGTGGAACTTATGCAGCGTATCTATCAACAAAACTAGTTCTCAGCATCCGAAACAAACCATATAGAGAAAGGATAGCTCAACTAAATCTGTTCGACTTTCCCTATCGACGGATCAGAGGAGACCTAATCTTACTTTACAAAACATTCAATACCTCGAACCATCGCTTACAGGATTTATCCACGCGAAGGGTTACTAAACGTTATCGGACCCATGAATATGTGCTGGTCATACCCCATTTCCGCCTAAACTGTAAAAGGTATTCTTTACTTTGTCCGCGTCTGCTTTACTTGGAACAGTTTACCTGCATCCGTTGCCCATCACAATAGCTGGCATGAATTTAGAACGAAATTATACGGTTTTTTGCATTATTAGTTTTTAAAACATTTCAATACTGTTTTATCTATTTCTTTATATTGTTTATACACCAAAATTTCAATTTTTATCATTCTATAGTTGTTGTTGAGCATGTTGCTTTTTAGAACATTAAAACCTCGAATGACGTTGAATTGAATGGATATTTTTATCATGAAACATAATTGAAAATGATGAAAACAATATTTAAACGTAGAAACGTATTTAGTAAAATTACTCACATTCATTCACGCGGTAAAACGCTCCGATTGCCCTCATAGTTAAAACCATTCCCATTGCGTTTGTTAATGAAAGCAGGTACATGCTATTGCGGTCCATTGCAACGTGGTGCTGTCGCGGCGAAGTTGTTTTGCGGACACTGCCTACGTATAAATTGTCTGCTCACTTGTATCTCCAATCGACCAATGACAGTACAAAGCTCATTCCTAAGTGTAAACTTAACCTTACGTTGATATGGTTGGTTCAGTTCTTGTTTCGTTGTTGGCACAGCAAAACTCTATTAGTATTCTACCATTGATTTAGTCATGGGAAGTGAATAAATGTCGTTGTATTAGAATGAATTTTCGATCAGATTTTCGAATGACGTTTTCGCTGTCTCCTTTTTATCTCCTAATAAATTTATTCTACATCTCCGTGTGATTTCCTTTAATCCTGTTAAATTGACTAACATTTTCTTACTAATATGTCTCAAGATTGAGAGTGAAGGTTATTTCACTAGTAGGATATGCATTATAATTGAACGAAACCGGACTGGAAAAACAATTGTATGAAAGGTAACAATTGAAACATTTATCCATCTGCAATAATCTAAACAAATATTCTAAATCAGGTGTGTCTGAATATTTTACATCTCTGTTAAAACACATTTATGTTGAAATTTTGAACTCATAATGTTGTATAGTATCGCAAAACCGATATATTGTGGTACATACAAACAACAAATGTGTTTCTGGCTGTTTGCCGGCATCAGGTGGAATCAGTGAGATATGTTTCATGAGTCTTGTAACAATGGTAAAGTGGTAAACCAAAGTATACATGAATGCCACGGTTAAATAGAGTTCTTGCAAAGAGCCATGTTATATGGTCATTTATAAACGCCTTGATTGTTTGGCCAGGAACCACTTCGTTATTCTGTATTGAACATCGGGGTTCTTTGTATGAACCGAATTAAACAGTTGCATTCAAGTATAATTTTGATCATTGCGACACAAAGTTTGCAAATAAATACAAATAAAATGAATAAACTCAACTACGAATTTATAATGGATAATCCAATCGGTTTTGTCAGATACATGTATGAATAGCCACATCAAGATTTGCTATTGATGATACGTTTCACGATTTAACTGAACAGAACGAACCGTATAATGAAGAGATTGATACGATATCAACAGCTCGAATGATATGTGTTAGTCCAAAATGTAACATGCATATATCAATAATCGATTTAAATGTAATAATGATAGTGAACTCAACATCGAACTAGGTAATAGAGGTATCAGAAGACCGAATATATATCAAATAATAAACATGTGAGATCGTAGCACTTGCAATTAAAGCGGTTTGTTGGTAATTGAAAACTGAAAATGTCAGTTCTCTTCCATTAATACATAAGCTGGCAGCTGATTCATTCACTTATCAAAATATCATTTCCAGGGAGATCAGCATGTCATGAAGAACAAAAGTGATAAATTGATTATATGGTACCGCATGTATGTTCTCGTAAATACATAGATAATTCAAGCATAATATTTCACTAATGATCTGTAGAATCGTAACATAAATTTGTCTTGGTTTAGCGCCGTTTGATGGAGCTAGGCTTTCAAAAGCAAAATCTGTGATATTTGAGCAGTTAGGAATCAGAAAATGATAACTTTT
>JACCGJ010024591.1:0-13729 GCA_013407085.1 Atriophallophorus winterbourni
AGCAATACACCGGTAGCACGTACCGAATGCTTAACTGCCATACAACCATGAAAAAGTAAAATCCTAAAAGATGGGGAAGGGTGGGACTTAAATTGCTACGGGTTCTATAGAAGAGTAAGTACAAACAAACTGGGGAGAGGTGCCTACACCTCGAATGGAACATACATTCAAACAAGTTTCGTGAGCGAGTAGAGCTACATCAGCACGGCAGCTTCCGTGCGGCTTTCACTGTCATGCATCATAACAAGCTTTACTCGTCACTCCGCTTGACAACATACAAGGTTAAGCAAACACTCCAAGAAGATGCTTAGTGCAAGACCGCCATTGAACACGGTTTCGGGACATATCCTGAAGCGTAACTAACCACTGCGATATCTGATCGCGGGGACTCCAGCCTGGAAGACGCGCTGCGCCTACTTTGGAAAGGTTACTAGTAAGAGTTTTTAACTGCCTATGCCATGTGACGGTTTGGCCACCCCGAGATTTATGCCAATCAGAATGTGGCGTCGCAAAAAGAATCTGTTTCGGAAGTCGGTTGTCCGGCATCCGTAAAACGTGACCCAGCCAGCGTAACCTATGCAGGTTGATCTGCTTCTCTATATCGACATTATTACCCAACAACTTATTTCGGAGAGCATCGGTGCGCATACGATTGTAACAGCTAACTCCTAGAATGTTGCGGAGACACCGGTTGTCAAATACTTGGAGACGCTGAATGTGTTCTTTACGTAAGGTCCAGGATTCGCACCCATATAATAACACAGCCCGAACTGTCGTTTTATAGACTCTACCCTTGAGTAACAGAGACAGTCCTTTCTGGCGCCAGAGGTGACCTAGGTTGTGGAATGCTACGGTCGCTTTAGAAATGCGTGCAGAGACCTCGTCATCTAACGATGCAGAATTATTGATACAACTACCGAGATACGTAAAACGATCTACAATTTCAAGGGCCTGGTTGTCAAGTAATAAAGTGCTGTTCGATATGTCGATGTCTTGCAGCAGAACACTACAGTTAGAGGGTGCAAAACGCATTCCAAATGCGGGCACAATACTAGATAGCTTGTTCAGTATCGCCTGTGCATCTGTGTACGAGTCGAAGAGCAGAACTATATCATCAGCATAATCCAAGTCGAAAAGCTTGACGCCTGACATTATGTGAACTCCGAAATTTGGGGCACCATCGTTGCACAACTCCATAATTGCATCAATTACAAAATTGAACAAAAACGGAGAAATCGGGCATCCTTGTCGGACGCCACTTGTGGTGTGGAATTTGGGTGAGAGTTCATTGTAAACCCTAACGCATCCGGATGTATGAGCATAAAGTGCGCGTAGTATGTTGACATACTTATGCGAAACGCCTTTGCACAGCAAGGTCTTAAACAGAACATTTCGATCGACTGAATCAAATGCTCCTTTGAAGTCTAAAAAGATGGCTATTGTCGGCTGTCGATAAGTGTGCCGCAGTTCTAAGATCCGTCGAAGAGTAAAAAATGTGATCGACACAGCCTCTGCCAGGCCGGAAGCCAGCTTGCTGCTCTCGGATCTGTGATTCCCTATGCGATGTTAATCTTCGAAGACATATGGACGCTAATAATCTCGTAATGATGGGAGTAAGACTTATCCCACGATGGTTAGAACATGAGCTTCGCACACCTTTTTTAAATATAGGTATGATAACCGATTCACCCCAACTCGGAGGGACGGATTCTGATAACCACACTTCACGGAGGAGATCGCCTAGTGTGCTGATTAGGACTTGGCCACCTTCTTTGAACCAGACAGGTGGTATGTCATCGGGGCCAGCAGCTTTGAATCGTTTCATGGATTCGATACATGCTTTAATTTCTAAATCATTAGGGGGATCTACGCTAACAGGCCAAGGATCACACTGCTTCAAATGAGGGAAAGATTCTGTTGCAGGCGACCAGCTGAATTGTTCTTCAAAATGTTCGGCCCAACGTGAGAGGCGGCGATTCTTATTAGTGATAAGGGTACCGTCTATTTCAGCGATAGTCTCACTCACTCCTTTTTTCGTAGGCCCAGTCGATCGAATAAGTTGAAAGAGTTTTCGCACGTTACCCGCATTATTTGCTATTTCCATTTCTTCGACCTTATTTAGCCACCACCTTTCTCTGTCTAGTCTTAAGCTCCGTTTAAGTTCATTCCTCACGCGTCTACGCTCTGTGTTGTGTCCAGGACCATTAGGTATTTGGCGTCGCTGGTGAAGAATTTCTATAGAGCGCTGTGAAATCCAGTGGGACTTTTGGGTTGGTTGTGTAGTCTCACAGGCTGAACAAGAATGCAATATACGAATTCCACCAGCCACCGGGAGTGATGGCGAACTGACAAACGGAAATTATAAAAACCAATAATAAGTCACTTTGAAAAAAGTTTTGTTGAACATGTCATCTAGCTTGATGACAAAACGTCCAACAACAAATACAAAAGCTCGAACACCATCTGAAAGATAAACGTTGACTGGCTTGGGATGCATATGGAATGACTGGATTTTCAATCAATAAAGCTGTGAACGATTACAGCGATATAAGCCGGACAGTTTCTTCTGTTGCTTTAACTGTCATGCATCATAGCCCACCTGTTTAACTCCGTGCAGACAACATACTTCACTAAACTTCGATTCCTTGCCAATCCCTCAATATTATTCTCTACCACATCACTTGTAGCAAGCTGCAACTGCGACATCTACTCTCACACAGCACACGAGGAAGTCGGAGCACCCCAATCACCACTGTTTTGTCCATTGACATTGTCATTCGCCTAATCCAAATAATGGTGTGACAGGAAGAGAAGTAACACAACTAAGAAATTGATACAGCGAGCACGGCCTTATTCGGAGATAGTTGATTCAGCAGTTGACACAACCAAATTCATCATGGAAATGGGGGTAAAATATGTAACATATAATATCCGATTTTCATTTGCACGTTAATAGACGATCCGCAAGCTAAGCTGCTTTTTCGTCAGAGAAGGTGAAAGCTCTTTGCCTTTGTTATTGATGCGCGTAATGCTGGGTCTAGTCAATCAATCGTGACTAATAGGGGATACAGTTTCTAAGTGTTCAGGGTTTCGTGTAACTATTACTTGCGTTATGCTTTGGTACAATATAACAAAATGACGATTTATGGACCGGAGAATTTCAATGTAAATCTCAGTCGAAGGAGCACGTGTACAAAATCTATGCATGTGTTATAGAAGGAGCGGCTCTTAAACTTAACGCTTCCAGCAAGGTGATCCATTTTCGTCCACAGCTGATCATGTTTAGGCGGACGCCAAGTTGCAGACAGCCGCTTTTCATGTCTAAACGAAGTGCGCATATAGGTGCAAAAAGTGTTCAATATTGTCTGAACTCCGAGCATCAAGGGTAAATGCATTAAATAGTTGTGAATCAGTAACATCTTGGAAACCAAGTCGGGCATTCATAACAACAGCTAGAATGATTATATCTGAATTCAGTAGGTGTTTTAGGAGTGTATTGTGTTCGACGTACATATTTCTGCTGTCACCAGTGTTACAAGTAGTTGGAGCATAAGTGGCTACTACGAACAAGCGGAAATTACCTTGAGTACGGAAATTTGTGTTGACATATTTAGCAGGTCTAACTGCGCACATTCTGTTGTTGTCGGGAATCCAGTCAAGTTAGGTTTGTGGAGGAAAAACAAAAAATCACCTCGGCAGCGTAAAAAGTACCCACATGAAATACTTGGCATGGGCAAGTCGATTAAGCATCATGAAGTCTTGTCTCTGACAAACAGTAAACATCTGTAGACAACGAATCTAAGCAGGGGCTGGAGCCGCTGCTTTGTACCCAAATTCCCAAGACAATTCAAACGAAGCCGACTCATCCTCCAGGAGATAGTCGCACAAAAGTAAAAAGTGGCTGGAGCGACCTGTTGGCATTAATGGCACAGCGTTCGTACATCCATGGAACCTAAGTATGGAGACGCGCACAGTTTTAGAAAATAAGTTCAGAGGTTGAGATGAGCTAAGTTTTACAAAGTTCCAGGTCGGTCGCTTATCACACTGGATGCTAAGGGCACGGAGATACCCAAAACATCGCAACATCTTAAGGTCGTCTAAGCACGGTGGGAGAGACGCACCCATATGGGCGCCACTTCAGTTTTCGAATAAAAGGGGTAGCATCATCCCCCCTACAGTGAAGCGCAACATACAGTAATGTCAGTTATCCATTTCGTTCACTTATTAGTCGCCGTTTGAGGCACAATTTATAAGGGCTTATTTTACCCTGTTTGACGTACCCATGCATCTTTTACCACTTCAGCTGCTCTCGATTTCTCCCGTTGTCTCGGGTTTATCCTTACCCGAGCTACTTTTACTGATTCGTTTTAAAGTTAAACTCTTGACACCCCGCTACACTTGAGGATATGGTGGATAGTTGTTTTGTTAAACCCGCTACTTTTTCAGCAACCGAGTGGTCAACTTCTGTAACAAGCTCCCAGATTGTATAGTAAACCTGCCAAATGTGTTAAGCTCTAAAAGGGAATTAGACGCTAAATGGCCTACCATATTTCCGCACATTGTCTAATAAAAAATTTAAAAACAAATAAACGTATTGTTACATTTTCCATCTCATATCTGTCTAGGCCTAGGTAACCTGACAGCATCTTAGCCTACATGCAGTCTATGACTGTGCTGCACTTTGTCTCGACTAGGCTAGTGATTTCATACATCATACATTGTTCACGCATATTAATGCGTTGTATCCTGCATAGATTATCTCTCACCGTGCTGGTGAAGAGTACCCCTACCTTACTTTCCAAATATCCCGAAACAAGAACGTGTAAAACGTATGAACTGTATACTCAATATCGAAGTGTCGGGTGCTAAACCGCATACCGTCGAAGGAAATCTGGGCGTGTGATTGGCGTTTAGCCACCTTCAGCCCTGTGCAATTTGAACATGAACTTGAATAACGTAAAATACAAAGGTGCAGTTCAACTTAGGTAAACCCGTTACATAGTATTAGAAATTTTTAACAAAAAACTGTCAAGAAAAAAGCTCTTACTTTCTGTGTATTTTAATAACCCGGTGGACGATTGGAATATCTCTGCCTTCTACTTTGAAGACTACGATATCCCCGGCTTTGATCGGTTCATTAGGATAATTCGTTAAATAAAGAACATCGCCACGATAAAATGCGGGTTCCATACTTCCACTATACAGATAAAATGTGATAAATTATACGAACCTCAAAACAACAACAAGTGGGCTTTCGCTGTAACTTATCAAAATAAGTCCTTTCCATAACATTAAAGCAGAAGTGACGACCATGAGAATAGTGAGAATTTGATAGTAGACCTAGGATGTAAATCAGAAATTCATTACTTGTCTGCCATTCATACGCCTAATCTCATTAAAGAATTCCATATCCAATAAACCCATTTTTGATCGGTGGCAATAATGTTTGTAAAGCCGCGCTTCAAGGTTAGGACACGTAAATCGTTTATTCGCAACTTTTTCAGTACACTTAAAGATTAAGTTGCACAGAGCTAAAGGTAGATAAAAGCCGAACACGGGCCCAGATTTGCTTTGACAGTATGCAATTCAGCACCCGGTGATTCGATATTAAGTATACTGTTCAGTTCAGTTCAATTTGCACAGGACAGTATATGGTTAACGAGCCAGTCGAGCGTCCAGAGTTTCTTTCGGTGGAAAGCTGTAAAGAGGCACCCACCACTGCCAAAACGTTTTTTTCATTTTGTTTATTTGAAATCTTCCACTATCACGACGCCAAGAGATTATACGGGTTGTATTTAGAGGAGCACCGCGTTATAGCCGATGCTGGAAAAAGAAAAAGCAGTTTCTCTTCACCAGCATGGTGAGAGATCAGCTGAAGTAGAATCATATAAAAAACAGAAAAATCCTACATTCACTTGATTTACGGGATAACGCTAAAAGGTGACCTTCCTAAGCTTGTATAGCAATTAGGGAGAAATTTCAGGAAAAATCTTACAACCCTAAGGCTGAAAAGTGTTTCTTGGAGACTAGCCTACATCGTTTTTCAGCAATTTCAAGTGAAGGGCCTCGGGTGCCCAGCTCATGACTTAAGGTTAGAAGAAGTCGTTCATTGGCACGCCACTCAAACATTTCAAGACCCTAAAGGTTTCCATTAGGTCACCTCTTAACACGTTGTCCGCGATTTCCGATTCTGTGTAATTTCACTGTTGGCAGCATAATCAAACTTTATATCTTCAGTGCTTAGGCAGTCAGTGAAGTGGAAAGTTGTGTGCGGCTCCTCAGAGGTACGTTCTATCAGTGTATCAAGTAAACTCTATGACTATATTTGGTTCACTTTGCGCACGATGATCGAATTGAAAACGGAAACACGATTATTTTAAAAAGTATGTTTTTGTAGGCGTGTACCATATATGTACACATCACATTTAGCGAAGCTCTGCAGGTACACATATTGCGCACATTACGACGAACGTGTTAAACGTCGGAGCCTAAGGGAGAAAATAACGAGAGACATCTGGCGCGCAGCGTACCGTTTCCATCGCTGACCCCCAATCATGCGAGTTGCGAGGCGCTGTACGCTTCAAGGCGAAGGATTTGCTTTTTGTATTGAGGACTTTATGCCTGAACACAATATTCGAGACGCGGCAGAACTAATGCTCTGTAGAGTGGCGGGAATACGTCGGGTCTTCTGCTCGATAGCACTGATTTCAGCTGAAAAGTTACCTTGCGTGCAAGCGGAGCCGCAGCGGCACATTGGACTTCCCATTTGAAGTCAGTCATAACCAGTACACCCAAATCCTCTATAAACTGTGCGGCGTTAACACTGAGATAATTTCCCGACACCTGGACCGAAATCTTATCACCCAGTGATTATTAGAGTTTGCTCTTATTAAGGCTTAGTGGGAGGTCCCACTAATATAACCAGTTTATGACCCACTCAAGGTCGTGCATCAATGTATCTTCATCCGTTGATCTGAGGAACTTCACATCATCCCTAAAATAAAGCATGCAGACTACAAGGCAGATGACAAGTCATCAATGAAGATTAGGAATAGCAGAGGACCGAGTACTGAACCTTGAGGGCTGTAAAAGGATGATAAGCCAATCGAGCTTTCAGAATTTCTCTCGGCGGAAAGCTTCAAATGGCAGCCCAACACTGTCATAGTTGGTGCTTTGTTCTTCGGTATCCTCGTCGTATGCGATGAAACGTCACCGGTTTTTCTGACAGTCCTTCGGCACCAGGTATTTTTAGCTGCGACTATGAAAAGACAGAAATGGTTTCTCTTTAACAAGCAGTGGAGAAGTAGGTAAGAAAAATTCGTGCGTGAATTTAAAACATGAAATTTAAAACGTGACATTATATATTTGGATTTTTTGAAGATTTTTTTAAATCGTCGTAAAACGGAATAAATTTTTAGTGAAAAATTTCTTCATCATAATTCTTTCGACGCGCGACCTGAATTTTCATCCAGACGCATTTTAAACACGCCTACCGTTATGTAAGCGATTTTCTTCTCAAGCAGCTTATTTTACTAGCTCACAACTCTGTCATTGAAGAAGCATTGCGAAGATTCAGATGATTGTAATTCTTCTCAAACTTCGTTGAATGCCTTCAAGCTACGGTTTTGTTCGCTCTAAAAACAGGTTTTGACAAGCATCATGGCCTAGGCTATTCATTATTTACAAGGTTTCTATTAGGTTACCCCGTAAAAGAGTGACGAGACCAAAAGAAATTAGACATTTTTGAAGGATTTCCCATACATACGTTTAACCATTTTGGTATCCAGAAATTGGACCCCCCTTTATTAGTAATATGTCTTTTGGAAGAAAGTTCTCCTGGCTCGTACGCAGTATTCTAAATGAGGTCTGACAATCGCCGCATATTGGGGGGTAAACACTACCGGCGTTACAAATCTGAGAACAGATTTAGGCCTCAAAATGTTTACTGCAGCTCTTTGTGCAGCTCATGCTGTAACGAAAATACCTCAATCCTTAATCCTCTGAATAGATTCAAAGTTGATCCTACCGCTAATTGTAGTTACTGTAATTTTGTCGACTGCTGCAGACAGCACATGACAGATTACTATAGTTCAGAGGACGATCCTAATCCTCTTTCCATTTATTGACCTTTCCCTTATCGCTCAACAAATCACCGTGATCCCCGGATTGTTGAATTTGAAAACGTCAGCTAGTGTAGCAGGGACATGACAACTGAGATGGTAAATCATCGATGAAGATCATGAACATTATGGGTCTAAACCACTAATCGCTAGTAATGAGTTTCAACCTGAATGTCAACGATAGCTTCCAAACACTTGAGCATCCGACTATAACCGAGTCGGCCTTTGATAACTTTTTCATGATTTGAACACCACAAACTTTGTAAGATGTTTATTTACAAATACGCAGAGCCTTCCGTACAAATTTGCTGAGTTAACCGAGATGTATTCGCGATACTCACCTAACATTATCGCCATTACATAAACATGGTATTTTCCCAATTGATTGAAACGAGATATCAATTCCAAATATGAAATTTGATAAGGAACGATCGAGAGAGAATGGTGGGGTGTTGCTCTTTATTTCATAATCGACTCCAGCGCCATCCAATAGGCAACACGAATTCACACGCTCGGGGATACAATTTGGTGTTCTTTACGCTGATGTCTGTGAAGATTACAATATGGTGTTGGTCTAACGGTCACCTTCATCTACCGAATCGTACAACGAAAGGTTCATCCAAGTGCTTTAGCACTTGACTCGCACACAGCCAGCAACGACGCTTACTATGGGTGATTTTAATCTGTCAACCCTTTATCTCAGGGACGATAACTCCCCGCAAACGCCAGAATACCGATTCCGAGAAGTACTAGATTCAGTCCCGTTATAAAACAATGTTCACGAATGCACCCGGAGGAGAGGTTCTGACCGCCCCTCCGTCTTGGATTTGGTGTTAACATCGGAAGAACAATCTATCGAAGCAATCGAATTCCAGGCTCCGCTGGGTCTTAGAGACCATTTAGTGCTTCGGTTCGACTATGTTTGCAGTACTCATCATCGCTTGCTCCGAATGGAGTGGTTCGCCGAGTAAATCAATCGGCGCTGAATAAATTGGTCGTTCAGATTCCGCATTTTCACGAGGACAACGCAAGCCTTGACTCGCAATGGAACGAACTTTTATGTTTTCTGAAACTGAAGATAGACGAAAACTCGCAGATCGTTCAGAAAAGGTGCATACATGAACTTCGTTTTGTTGTCAGCAGCAAAACAAAAATGTGGATAGCACTGAAGCTAGCAGCGTGGGTGCAGCATGAAGTCAAAAATACATCCACTTCTTGGCAACATTTCCGTATGTTACGCAACAAAGTGACTGCACTTATTCTAGAGGATAAGAAAGCGCACCAATTGATGCTCCAGTCAAAAATGAAACGCAACCCAAAGTTACATGAACGCGAAAAAATTCAAATCAGGTATTTTTCCCATCCAGGATGGTGAAAAATTCACCGAAATAGCGTTGGAAAGTGTTCGTGCCAAATGTTTTATATCTTAACGTGCAAAATATTAAAAATCTACCAAAAACATGGGAAAAAAGTAAAAAAAACGAAAAAACATTATGTTTTTTTTAAATGTACGTTCTTATTTCCTAAATTATGTACTATTTTACTTTGATGACCTCTCACCGTGCTGGTGAAAAGAAAATCTTTCATTATATTCCAGTGTCTTCGGAAAACGAACCCTCACTGTAATTGACTCGAAATCAATCCGCCCGAGATTTGATCCATATGCGATTCATTCTCCTGCAGATGACGAAAATCCGGCTGGTGAACAAATTTTGGTTCGACTCGTCGACAAATCTTCGAGAGTATTGCAGAACAGCACCCCACTGCCTACTCCCTGCTATTAGCCACACCCTCTCTCATCCCCCACAATTTCTTAGATTTTCTTATTCCGATGGATTTATGTTCCCTTTTCAATCTTCTTTAACAACCTTTCTGTAAAAACATGAATTTATGAATATATAATCTATTTATTAATTTTTATGACAACTTCATTACAATTCGCACCACTTTTCCATAATAACCTTCCATTTCTGTTCTCCATTTGTTTCTTGCATCCTTGCAATTCGTAAATCTTGACAAAATTTAAAGGAAATTTTATTTCTATTAGACATTAAAAAAATTTTCTTATTTACTGTATATTCATTTCCCTTATTGAACGGAAAAAATGTTTAAAATCCCGCTCACATCGGTCACTTGCACTGTACTATTTTCTTTTGCTGTTCAAATTTCGATAAACTGATCATGTATTGCATGCCTTGGATGTCCAAGAATATATTATTATTATTATTATTATAGAACGTTCTGAGTATTCAATCGAAACAGGAATCAAAACATTGTGTGATATTTTATTAAATCCAGTGATTGTCGCAAGTCATTTGCTGAAACTAAATGTAAGAAAATCCCCAGAAATGGATAGCATTACATTGGATGTGCTCAGATCCTGTTGCCGTTAGCTTTGTAAGCCGCCCTCCGGCCTGTTTAACTATTCGTTGCTTAAGGGAGTGGTACCAAAATATTGGAAGTCCGGCTTGATAACACCTATATTTAAAGGCGGCTGCCGATCTGACGCTGTTAATTATCGTCCCGTCACACTTT
Source organism: Atriophallophorus winterbourni (assembly GCA_013407085.1). Taxonomy (NCBI): domain Eukaryota; kingdom Metazoa; phylum Platyhelminthes; class Trematoda; order Plagiorchiida; family Microphallidae; genus Atriophallophorus; species Atriophallophorus winterbourni. The sequence continues at coordinate 10,656 of JACCGJ010024591.1, forward strand.
TACCTGTTACTGCTGAAGCCATGGAATGTATAGTCTCGAAAAGAATAGTGGCATTCTTTGAATCGCATAGTTTGTTTTCGCCAGCCTAGAATAGATTTTGATCTCACCGATCTTTTCTCACAAATCTTCACATAGCATGAGACGACTGGACGAAGGAGTTGGATAGAAGTTGTTGCATCCACGTGTGTTACCTAGACATTTCGAAAGCTTCTGACAGAGTCAATCATCTGCTTTTTCAAAAACGGATGCGTTCAGGAATATGTGAATCACTCATCTCATGTGTTACGACCAATGTCGTTAGTTAACGCGTAGATCCCCCGTTCCTAGTTTGACAAATTCAGAACCACGATTTGGATTTACTACGGTACTGTAATTAATGACAGTTACAATAATAATGGTATACAAACCTCAATTATATCGAAACGCACCGGTACAATGGAGTCAAAACTCCAGCAATAATAGATTCAATGAAAATGACGACCTGACGCATAAAAACTAGAAATAGTTAATTTACCAATGTTGTCGTCCAAATTTCTGTATCAAACAACAAATGACACACAAATTGGTGTCCAAATTGAAACAATAAAACGAGCCCAAATACCACGTGTAAAAATATGTGGAATTTGATGGCAGCCAAGCAAAATCAATTAGTTCAACAAAACAAAAAATGTGTACAAGTGGATCGAACAGTATCAAAAATTTATACACAAATAGGTAAAACCGTGACGGATTAAGAAAAAATCAATTTGTTTAAATAGAAAAATAAGAAGGAATTTTACACAAATTTTTGTCATTTACACCGCCCGCCAAATTCCTTCTAGAGCTAAATTCTGAATGAACAAACTGATTGGTTCCACCTTCCTAACTACCCGACCCTGAATATAGCAGAATGGCAATGACTCTATTTAGTGGCGAGTCACACACGCCACGTCGCATCGCCATCATTGGACACATGTGGCTTTTTATAGGGAAATAGTTTGCCGGACTAAGACCCACCACGTCCTCAGGTTCTGCCGTTCTCCCTTTAAGAAGTTTGAGCTAGCCCTATCTGCGCCGCCACGCCAGACTCCGAGCATTCCTCTTCTTGTGCTCCTTCCAGCAGACAAATTTTCCGTATATCACGTGTTACCAAACCATTTTTTGAGCGAACAACAACAGTCCTGACCAGATCATCTTTGCTCACATGAACATCTACAACAATACCAAGTGGCCAAGCACGCCTCGAAGTTTCAACACTGCTCAATAATACCACATCCCCAACACGAAAATTGCGTTTGCGATTGATCCATTTTTGTCTTGTCTGTAGTAGTGGTAGGTACTCAGATTTCCAGCGTTTCCAGAATACGTTTGCCAGGTGCAGCGATTGTTTCCAATTCCTCTTATAAGTGTCAACAAATTTTTCTTCAGAATGCATTCCATCATTCGAGCGATTCAACAACAAATCGTTAGGACACAAAGAACAAGAGTCAATATCCTCTGAAGACACAGGAACAAGCAGTTTGTTGTTCAGAATTCGCTCAGCTTCAATTAGAGCGGTTTGCAGCGTCTCGTCCGATGGTGTTTGTTCTGTGCATGAAGCATTTAATGCACGACGAATTGATCTTATCAGCCGCTCCCAAACACCTCCTCTATGACTAGAGTACGGAGGATTAAAGCACCACTCAATACTATGTGAAACTAGTTTATCCGATAAACCGTCACTGTTCAATCCATTTAGCCATATACGTAGCACTCGTTCAGCGCCAACAAGGTTGGACCCATTATCCGAATAAACAATCTGCGGTTTACCTCGACGTCCAATGAAACGAAAGAGCGCCATCAAAAACGAATCCGTATCCATAGAATGGGCTACTTCTATATGGACTGCGCGTGACTGTAAACAAGTAAATAGGCATCCGTATCGTTTTTCTACAGATCGACCTCGTCTAACTTCAAACGGTCCAAAATAATCCAGACCCACTTTAGCGAACGGGTAAGAACCTGTGGTCACACGGACTGGAGGAAGATCAGACATCAGTTGAGTTGCCGGTCTGGCATCTAACCGTTTACAGGTTAAGCATTTCGAAAGTGCTCGCTTCACGCATGATAGCCCACTGATCGGCCGAAATTTCCTGCGCAGGACGCTGAGGGTATGCGCTGGCCCAGAATGTCCTTCGAGCAGATGAACATCAAAAATCAATAGGTCAGTAACATTATGCCTTTTAGGAATTATAATGTGATGAATGCTTTCATCTGCAAGATCAGAATGCCTCAACCAACTACCAACTTTCCAAATACCTTGATCAATAAATGGGCGTAACTTCTTCAATGATGACAAATTGAACTCGCAGGGCTCACTTAGCGCCTTATCACCAAATACATTCCGCTGCGTCAATCGAATAATTTCTGCTTCGGCATTTCGGAATTCGTCTAATCCGATCTTGCCTACCGATAAAGATCCATTGGAACAATGACCAAACATGATAATAACATAACGCTTGAAACGGATCAGCCATGCAATCGAGCATACAAGCCGTTTCCAACTAGAGAATCGACGAAGAATGACGTCTATTCCACGCTCTGGCTCAACCGAAGTAATGTTACAATTGGCACGCTTGAATTCAATTCGTTCGCTGCACTGTGGATCAACTACTTCAGGCCACATATCAATGGTTTGTTTCAGGAAGTCGGGGCCGTTCAACCAAAATTCCAATCGAGACAATTCCATAACACCTCTGGAGGTCAAATCAGCCGGATTAAATCGTGTATCAACATGCCTCCACTGGCAAGGTATCGTGTGTTCATGTATGAAGGTCAAACGATTCGCTACGAACGTTGAGAAACGACTAGTTCGATTGGTAATATAATACAAAACGGTCATCGAATCAGTCCAAAAGAAAACGTTTTTGACAAGTTCACCAAAGGCGGATTTCAGAATCAGATATACACGTACCGCAAGTACAGCTGCGGCTAATTCCAACCAAGAAATCGATACCGCTTTCAATGGATTCACTCGAGATTTTGAAAATAATAGACGAACCTGTGACATGACCGAATCATTATACAAACGTCCATATGCAACGGCGCCATGGCCA
>JACCGJ010024594.1:0-16521 GCA_013407085.1 Atriophallophorus winterbourni
GACATGTCTAACTAACATTCTTGCCAAGATGGAGCCAAGATGGAGCATGTTACTTTTCCGTATGTTGAAAGCCATATCATTCATGGCCGCCCAATTTGACATGTTATTCAAATCCATTTGCAGTTTCTCAGCCATCTGCAGAACTGATTCGCGTCCAAATTATCATATCATCCGCGAACAGGACCATTTTGCATTATATGATGGAGGTAAATCGTCTATGTATAATAGAAAGAGGAGCGGGCCTAGAACGGATCCTTGTTGTGCTCCGCTGGTGGTTTTGAACATTTTGGATAGCAATACGTTTTCTATAACTCGTGCGTGGCAAAACCATGAGAGGACTGGTTCACATATTCCTAATCGTCGTCACATCCATATTCCAATTGAAAGGTAAATCTCGTTTATTTTCTACAACTTGATCTAAACATATCACATTGCCGTCGCGAGCATCACTATACTAGCGATCAATAATCCCTTTCGCCATAAGATTTCTCTATCAAAAGAATGTAGTCATTGGAAAAACACTCAGCTTTTTGGTATTTTGTGATTGCGTTTTGAAGTAAACATAAAATTTCAAATATTCTCGAACAAAACTCTTATATTATTATAAAATTCTACGATTTCTAAAAGAATGCTCGTTGTACTGCAGTTACGCTGAATTTTCAAAAGGATTCCACCTAAGTGAAATCTATATGACATGTACATAGCATTGATTGGAAGGATAAAATAGATCTCTCTCAATATCGAATCTATATTGTTTAGTTGGAGATTCTAACGCATTGAATAACTTCCAGTTCGTGCGGATTGTACAAGTAATAATATTTATCGGAAATTTTGGTTAGTCAAACTACATCTGGCAGAAATGATTGAGACATGTATTTAAAAAAAAGTTGAAACATATCTGGAAGATTTTCAATGATTAAATATATATATATATATATATATATATAGTATACAAAATTTACTTGCAGGGTAACTCTCAATAATTCAGTAATCAGCTTCCCTCTGAGTGCATAGGCTTTTCTCTACAGGGTACGCAATTGTTTCCGCTAACCTGTTTCCCTTAATATATTTTCGGAGGTGCGAATCCATGAGCGATGAGTGTTAATTACGAGATTTCGGATGATATGTAGAACACAACACTTCAGCACAACATAAGAGCGAAAAGCGCCGAAAAGACTAAGAAGATCAATCGCAAGCCCATGATAATTCGGGTTTCGAAAGAATGGCATCAAAACGGTTTGAGCGACAAAATCCTCGGAAGCTTTGAATGCGATTAGCATTCGAATGGTTGGCCTCAGGTAGGAATCTGGCGCAATCTTCAATTGGCTGTGAAACGCCGGGGTTAGCGTCGTTGGTGTTGGACCGATGACCCGAATGTTTTGATAAGAGGCCAGAAGTTTGCCAGCTACCACCCGTTACGCAACTGTTAAATTTGAATTTTTTTAATCGAGAATGTGTCAAGGTTGTATTTACGGTCATTCAAACTTAATAAATCAAATTCAAAAGGTCAATTAGTAATGGACTCTGTGCTCTGAGTTTCAGATAAATTCTTCCTAGTTAATTCGCTGGGGATTATAGGGCATTTACTTATCTCCGCTTTCAAAATCCGAAGTAATTTTATTTAGTTCATTAAAATCTCGCGGATCTGACCATTTTTATCCATGTCCATTTTACAGCTGTCGATATTAAGGAAATTGGGTTAAACACTATTACCTAAATATATAGGTGCTGTCTGAACTTAGTTGTGAAATAATCAATAATGGTTATGCGAAATTCGTTAGCACCTAAATGATTACCCCAGAGGATATTCCGGTCAAACGTTCATAAGTTTGTAAAGCAGAATGATTTAGATCGATCGATGAATCATTGCCATGAAAATGGAATTCGAAAGCAATAGGTTAAAGAAATTTTGAGTAATGTTTCGCCTCTGACACAGGCTTCGTCAGACCAATGGTGATAGTAAAATACTCCACCAAAATGTTGTACAAATTAGTAGAAATATGTGTGTTTAGTCAGTATATCTGATACCTCGTGATATGCGTAACAAGTAAACTTTAAACATGGTCAATCCTGTGGCCATTTATCACAACAGCCTTTTGCATAATGACCTTGAAAATGGATTATATAGATTAGCGGTGTTTGCGTGAACCCGATTGTGCATGAGTGTGTTCAGTCCGAAACAGCTGTGTTCTGACCGCAGTATGATAAATACTGTTATGATACTACGACACATTCAGTTGCTCTGTTTCACGCCCGCGTGTGATGACTGTCGATTACGCAAAACTTGCTCGCAATCATGGCTTCGAATTTGACTCGATTGAATTCGCCAATTGGCTCGACGAACAAGATCCATTACGTGATTTTCGAAACGAATTTCATCACCCTACATATGAATATATTGAGAAAGTAACGGGAATGAAACGGCCGATTGAACAAGAAACCACAGGCGGTGATCCAATTTATCTTTGCGGAAATTCTCTTGGCCTGCAGCCGAAAAATTTGAGCAAATACTTGACACCCGTTTTGGAACAATGGGCAGGACTAGGTGTTTACGCTTATAACAAGGGACCAATGCCTGCTTCATTTTGTGATTTGAAAGTTAGCGAAGACATTGCAAAATATATTGTGGGAGCCAAGCCTGAGGAAGTTGCTGTTACTGCCAATTTGAGTGTAAATATGCATATGCTGCTAGCAACATTTTATCGTCCAACTTCAACAAAAAATTGTGTTTTAATTGAAGATGGATCATTTCCAACGGATTTGTATGCAGTCGAATCTCATATTAGCTGGCATGGATTTGATCCCAAAGATTGTTTAATCTACGTTAAACCCCGGAAAGGGGAATGGTGTTTACAGTTGGCCGATATGATTGACACGATTAAACAAAATTCCGAAAGGCTTGCGTTGGTTTGGTTGTCTGGTGTTCAATTCGTGACCGGCCAGTCATTAGACATGGAGCGCATAACGTCGGTTGTGCATCAGTATGCCAAGTGTCCGATCGGATGGGATTTAGCTCATTCCGTTGGGAATGTTCCTCTGCGTCTGCACGACTGGAATGTTGACATGGCAGTCTGGTGTTCATACAAATATCTCAATGGAAGCCCTGGCGCTTTGGGTGGACTATTCGTGCATGAGCGACACCATCACATACCCGGTGCACATGGCGTCGATGTGCCAGCTCCCGGAGTCGTTCCGAGTGGCCCGCAGCTTAGGGGTTGGTGGAGTCACCGAGAAGAAACGAGGTTCGATATGACTGGCCAAATGGAATTGGCTCCTGGTGCTGCCGCCTATAGGATATCAAACCCTCCTCTACTACTTGCTGCTGCATTGACAGCAAGCATTGATATTTTCAAAAGGTGTGGAGGAATGGAACCAATTCGAGAAAAATCAATATTATTGACCGGTTACCTATGCTATCTCTTACAACATGGACAGTATAAAATAAACCCCAAATTGTTTACAATCGTGACGCCACATAACCACAACGAACGAGGTTCTCAGTTATCGATCTGTGTGCATGAAAATTTGGAAAAACTTTACGAGGAGGTAACGAAATGTGGGTTCATTTTCGACCAGAGAAAACCGAATATTATTAGGATTACACCGACTGCACTATATAACGGATTTGTGGATGTATTCAAGTTTGTCCGCTGTTTGTACGATGTATCGTTAACATTATGTGAATAAACATGTTTTGCAACCTGGCCGGAGTGTGAATTACGAATTTCCAAATGGTTTATTTATATTTTGATCGCGTTTCTAACCGTGTATGTATCGCAAAAGCGTAGTACTCTCGAATTATATGGAACAAGCACTGAATGAGTCAGTGACAATTCTTTAAGTTGTTTCAATGTTGTAGCTCTTTCTAAATCTTGCCTATCCAAGACATCAGCATTGAGAATTACTTTATAAAACCAAAATTCTTTTTAAAATCCCTGTGGGAAGTTCTGTGTAGATGGGCTAAAATTGAAACCAAACTAGCTGTAGCAATTTCAAATCAATTTTATTTGTGCGGTGATAAAGATGTGACTCTCTTATTCGAGTGTGTTTTGGCTGAAATTCTGCCATGATAGAACACTTCCAAGGAATGTGCACGCCTCTAAGATGAAGTCATAATTTGGCACAAATGAAGTATAAACAAAAAATGCTCATTTTCTTACATTTCCATCACATACACGACACGGCCGGTTTCGTGCTGTTTGCATCCATCAGGCGGGGCTAGTATGATGAGGATCCGCATGCGCTTGAAACAGTGGAAGCATTGAAAAAATGCGCTTGTATGCCACTGTTGGATTAGTTTGGTACGACCAACCTGTTAAATCACAAGTGCCTAAGCACATGTAGATAGGATTCAAACACATGATCATGAAGAAAATGATCATTTGCACGCTTTTCCATTACATATACACACCAAAACTGGTTTCGTGTTGTTTGCACTCACCAGGTAGGGACAGTACTATCAGGATCCGCATGCGCTTGAAACAGTGGAAGAATGGTAAACAAGGAGCGCTTGAATGAGTATAAGCAACTTTCGGTAAATTAACTGCAGCTAATTCGCCCTGGTTACGGTAGATATATAATAAACATTACGATTTGGCACGTTTTAGAATAAGTTTAGAAACTACATGGTAGCCAGCATAGAGTTTACTAAATCCCTAGATTGCTTATCACGAAGCGTCAATGATAACATTAAAACTATAGCATGTTGAATAGTAGTCGCCATGGAAGCCATGCCATATTATAACTTGGTTCATCTAAGATTGATCCGTCTTTGTTAAATTTGAGCATAGAATGAAAATGTTCTCATAAAGAAGCTAGTAACTATATGTCGACGATGGTCAATGCAACGAGAATTGAAGAGCAAAGAATCGTATAAAGAATCGTCCACTAAATGGGTCGGATTATCACTATCTAATCAAAGTCTCAGATATAGCTGAAGACGTGTTGAACACAAGATTCAAGAATCAAGATGTATGGTGAAAAATTCAAATAGCTATACAATGCCATATGATATAGGTATAAGATGTATCGAAATTATACTTCAATGATTGCGTCCACGTGGTTTTAAGGAGGAGTAGAATTATGAGACCGACATTTCAACCGGTTTGGGTAAATTTGATTTATCGTGTGTTTGTTTAACAGAAGTAATAAGGGTCTTCAGTAAACTTGGGACAGCACAGCATTAATCAACATAAAAGATCTCAACGTTTGTTTGAAGATCATTTCATTTTATAAGAACACCATTTCTGGGGTTAACAGTTCTACAGACAGCATACACGGACGAAACATAAGTACCATCGACATTTTAATCCGCAATGTGGTATTTGAAGGGTCAGATTGCTACTGCGGGGCTGGAGACTGAAAGCAATTTTAAAGAGGAGTCTGGGTGAGTGTGACGCTGTATGGATTATTTGGTGTGTCAGGATTAGTTCTGCTCGGATGCACCAGCGCTCGAGAGTACCTAATCAGAGTCCAATCAGCCGTTGCTCAAAAGGCATATTATACAATCAGGTAACCATTTTAGTTGCATTCATGTCGATTAGCGAGATGTCGTTTTTGATCCAATGTGCCCAAGCTTGCGCTGTATAGTCCACATTTGGGTGTATGTATGGAGTGAGTAACTTTGACAATGATTGCGGTGAGAAACGTTTGAAAAATCGTCAGAGAAAGCCGAGTATGCTACATGTACGCTTATAGAAGGACTCGCGCTCCATACTCTTTTTTCAAATTTCCGCACACCCAAATACCAAGATCTTTTTTGAATGTACTCCAAGTTAGTATGAGAACGAAAAGAGTTTACCTTCTTGCATCAATTTGCAATTACGGAAATTGAAGGGAAGTTTGTTTCGAATCTAGCACTGGTACAGCTTATTTACGTCTGCTTGTAAAACTATGCGATCCTCAACAGAGCAGACCTTCATCCAAATTTTTACATTATTAGCGAAAAGAACAAGTTTACATCGTACCAATTGCGGTAGATCATTTATAAATATTAGGAACGGTAGTGAATCGAGTACTAAACGTTGTGGACACTGAACTATTGAATGCTCATGGCTTCAATAGTTCAGAAAATTTCCTCATCTTTTCTGAATATCGTTTGCCTTCAAACTGGTAACTTGTGAACCAAGAAAGTAGATTTCCACTGACGGTAACATCCTGTGTGTCATGCACTATGCACACGTGCCTTGTGATTCATGGAGTTATTTAATGTTTTAGCCCACAGATATTCGGTAGGTTGATTTACACCTCGTTTCCATCTTGACATAGATAATTAAGAGCGAGTCTACATTGTGTTCAAAATAAAGTCAGATCGGAGAGGATGACGTGGTGTTCGATGTGATATCTAACATGTGAGCCGAATAGTTGAAAATAAATCGAATGAAATATTCCATCCGAGTCTGGGCAACATGGCTGAGGAAGTATTTCGAACTACTCTACAGGATATATCTTTGTGCGACAAAGTTGGTCACACGTTACAGAAATTTACCTTTCAAAGAGCGAATGTTAAAATTATATCTACACGATTTCACCCAACGACGGATACGGAGTGACCTCCTGTTAGCATTCAAATTCTTGCACACTGAAAATCACCCCCTTAAACATGAAAACATGCAAAGGCTCGAAGCATTCCGCATTCTCGATTGGATGTTCGTCATAATTTTTATTCTCGGTAGGAATTTGTTTCACTTGGAACATTTTGTTTGAAGAAATCATACGCTCGGAATCTGTTGCGGTTTTCATTTCTTAACTCGATTAGTATATGACGAAACATACGGTATGTGACTGTTCCTATTGATTTTTACACGATATACCTCGTTATTCTATGTTTATTTTTAAGCTTACTGGTTTTTCTACCATAGAACATTCTGAGTTTTAAGTGCAAGTGGGGTGCCCAGATTATTAGTTGGTGGTGTGGCTTCAATGGATAAGGATACATTTGGCGTGGCAGGTGAAAACTAAACTGTTTGCCCGTCTCTGCTTACCCACCCTCCGAGGAACACACCACCAATGTTCAGGTCATCAATTCGAGAATAAATAAACCGAATTTAAGGTCAAATTACTGCCGCGGTGCGTGTTTTGATGTGTTCTTAAGCGGCTTTGTATTCGTGTCGATCGATGGTGGTAAACATGGGCGAACAATGCGCTCGTGGTTAAGTAAAAATACAAATTTTGATCAGGAATCATTTATTTCATCGACCGATGTGTTCACCAGTGGCTTCAAAGTCAAATATTGTTGGGTACATTAACATTGTTTTAAGGTTTAATGAACCAATCTTGAACTTAATCACGATAGTACAATGAAACTGTGGATGAATTGAGATATTTTTAAATTTTACTGAAGTTTCACAAAGCAACATTTTCACGCTCCTCATCGTTTGAGCATTCTGTCTTATCAGAGATTATTCATTCACACATGGAAATTCAAATGTATCGATTTCCTAAGATGCATGGCGATATTCGTTATTGTTTGGCTGCACAAAATATGTTCTTATATAAAATGAAAAAGTTATAGCATTATAGAGAGTTAAGAAGGGATGCAACATCATGCTTCTGTCTTAAATTGCTGAATTTTAATATTTTTGAGTGTTTTGGTAAAAGTTTGAGGAGCAAATCGAGCCAGAATGGCAGAATTGGCCTGTTTAGCTAATCTATGGTGTACGCTCTAGCGGATTTTACTGAGTTTAAGTATGCCGACATTTATTTCATGTTTCTCTCGTGTTCTCACTTTTGTAACACTCGAACCTAAGATTACAATATCCACTTTATAAAAGTGACAGCCAGAAACCGATATTAGCGTTTAAGTGGAATGAATGTGAGCGACAAGTGAACTAAGCATGCGTAAGTCTTAATTATGTACCACGAATTACAAGATAAACATTGCATATCTTAAGAAGATTTTAGCTACTAGCTATTAATCCAACGACTTCTTAATTCTATCAATGCTTTAGCAATGAGAGCGTAAGTTGACAGGCACGACGCCACAAAATCATTGATTTTTAGAATTACACCCTTAAGCAGTTCGTCAAAGCGTTATTCCAATCGTCATTGCTTAAAGATCTGCATGCAAGGTAAGGAAAGATCAAAATAAAGAGCGATTTCGCATCAGCGGTTGGGCGCTTTGTAGTCTATTTGCATATTTTGTCCTTGACGTCATGCAGATAGCATTTCACTGTTAAATTTTGTTTTGAAAACACTTGACGATTTCAATTTGCGTTGATATTCGAAGAAAATTATTGATTATGTATTACAGGGTCTAATATTGGAAGTAGCCAGTTGATTGAGAGATTGTATAGGCTTGCTTGTGTTTTGGAGTAGGGAGCACAACAACCAAATTTCATGGATATTGCAAGTAAAGTTGGAAGCAGACGATCCCGGTGATTCTCACCGGGGGCACTTTGTAAGTAGCAAATTACTGTTAGGAGGGCACCCTCTTAACTAATAAAACAAGCCAGGTTACCTGATCCACCAAAATCGCAACTGAGCAAAGTTGTTTCTGAGTAAGCCATGTTGTACCTGGGCAACAAACCCCATCTGCACTAAGTTCAAATTCTGACTCGCCCATGTCAACCAACATCCGTCCTTCCCACTATACACCTTCCCACGATTATGGTGTACCCTCACACGTTGAATGTTGTTGCTATATAATTACGAACTATGCCCACGGTCGAAACGCACACACTAGGCGCTGGGATCATGGACTCCCGATCAACGTCCCATTCCTGTCTTGTTCTGTTTTCCTGACCGTTGGGTTAAGAACAACGCATAGATTCATAGAACGCAACGACAGTCTCTGCTGCAATATCGAAGATACATCCATTATAACAGTTACACAAATTGGGTGCCATGTATTTTCGTCCCATGGTCTTTCGGCATAAAGCTGGAAATCATGAATTCTTAAGCTATATAAATATAAATGTTTTCTTCAATTAAAATTTGGCGAGTAAACATAAAGTCACAATACATATGATAAAATTGGAGCACATAAATTCCAATTGTGATCGATTTCTGTTCACTTGTAGATCGTTTAAGTTATTTAAATTCCATTTCTTCTTTCGTCTTATTCTACTATATAAATGTATGTATAAAACATTTGTGTTGTTTTTATGAATTCCCTATATTTTTAATCTGTGGTTACTGTAAAGTATTTGCTTTTTGGACCATTAAAACTTTGAATTACTTTGAATTACTACAAGCAACTCCTTCTTGTTCACAAAATGATATTTGTAAACTACAATGCAGAATTCGCATCTCAACATGAGTTGATTTACTTGGCGTGTGGAGGGCTGATTTATTTGAAAATTTCCATTAGTTGTACCGATACAAGCCATGTCCTGAATTTCATAATAATCTGGGGATAACAGTGATTCTGTGTTTGATATTCGTGGATATCCCTGATATGTCGCTGACAATGTTTCCATTAGTATGTGCAAAGCATGTTTGTGAATGAGTTCAAATTTTTCATATTTTTCACTTTAAAAAGATGGTGATTGTTGTGATATGTCTTGTTCAGAATTTGCAAGCTGCTGAGTAGTCAGTACAGTGTATAGGAGTGCAATTAAGTCAATTGCACTGATAATTATTATCAGAGTTCCGACAACACGAAATGAGCATATTGCATCTAAAATATACTTTCTTCGTACACTCAATATAAGTAAAGGTTGGCTGATATATAACATCAGGTAGACTGAATTTCGCCAAGTTTTATCGCTGTTCTGTACACCTGAAAGCAAAATACTTCATTTTTATGATTGTATGGTACCACTATCAGCCGTAATATTTATTATTATCAGACCAAACGGTAAACGCTGATGATTTGACATCCGTATATAATTAGCATCATAATGTTAGGTCAAATTTGAGACGAATTTGACTGTTTAATTCATCCCCAAGTGTAAAATATACAGTTTAACCAATCGACGTTCTTTATTATTTTTGGTTTGGTTGTGATTCTGTTTCAGGCCGCGTTCGTTTGAACTTTGGCCTGTGTGGTATGAGTAGCTTTGATGGTATTCGTAAAGTACCACCATGTATTGCTCAATGGATTATGTGGTGGCGCACAAACCATAGTACGACGTTAAGGTCCACTCTTATTATGGTGGAAAACGCAGGTAGATTTGAACGTTTGATAATTTCAAAACTACTCATGAATAGTAAGTAGTGTAAAACGTATTGTTTACTCACCGCTCTCTGGTATGCATAGCATATACATGGTGGTATCAGCCTAGCTATTCCTTTGGTTCCAGTGGTGTTGTGGAGAGAGGTCACTTGCTGCATGGTCAACAGCTAGTTTTCCATATTGAACTGCCAAGGAGTATATTTTATACATGGTGATATCGAAATCTGAATTCTCCTGATAACTAACAATAAATTTGATGACGTTCCAATGTGTTATTTCATGATAAACTGTGTAAAACCTTCATTTTACAATCAACCACAAATAGCTTCGGGTATGATTTTTCGACCAACTTTATGGCAAATAAAACTATGCACAATCAATTAACTCATGGCATCACATGCGATATGTTATATTGATAGACAATGTGCCTGTCAGACCTCCGCTACGAGAAAAGTTGTTATTTCGACCCAAATAGACAACTTATATTTTATATTTTAAAACCATCTAGTTTATCTAAATGTCATGATGTATTATTTGCAACTATTTCTACCTACTCTCTTGTAGTTGTCACAAAGTAGTTAAGCAAAACAGTAGCTGGAACTTGGCACAATCTTATCCTGAGGAATTCTCTGCAGATGCGATTAAAAAGGGTCTCTAGATGAAATTTACTTTCTGTCAAGCTTCAACCCTAGCGTTTGCTTTTTGGATCAATCTTTATAAGTAAATAAAATAAAATAAAATTCTTTATTTTCAGAATTCTTTCTCAAATATACCGAAATGTAAATATTACATTTCCGTTGCGTTCAAATTGCTGAAGTGCTTTTTACAGCTGTATAACAAAGTATGTTAATAGTGCTACTACAGCGCCTCATACATCATTTGTACAGAATGGGATATGCTTGCTTTTCTATTTAACCTGTAAATCATGATGTGAGCTGGCCGGATTTGCTTTGAAAATACGTGTACAAAATGATATAAAAGTTCTTGAAATAGACCTAAGGAGTTGTGAACAATTTTCTCTTGGGCGAACACCTTGAAGGTAATATGTCATCTTGAATTTGGTTAAGAGCAGATAATACTCTTGGATGCCGACGATAAATCACGCCGTAATTTGACAGCTGACGCTAAGCGGCCAAGTACTGCGTATCGAGGAGAGCACTGTGAACGATGTTATTTCTCTCGAACCGGACACTTTTGATCGTGAAACCATAATGAGATGCATCGTTTAGAAAATATAGTTGGTAGAAAATTTCAATTTATTCTATACATTATCAAAATGTGTCTACTTTGGTTTGCGTTCGAACTGTATGCAGCGTGAGAAAAATAGAAGAATATGGAAAACATTTGAGAACACGTAACCTATTCAAACAGCCCATGCGTTTGAACATGCTCTTGCAGAAACTAACCTATACAAATTTGCTGACCCATACGCTATTCACCTTCCAATATAAAAGAACTTAGCGCTGATACTAGCAGAGTCCTGGAGTGTCTATTTTTCTCGTTCATTGCGGCATGGATTAATTCCTAATATCTGGAAGCTGGCTGATGTAATTCCAATAAATAATGATGGTAGTTGGTCCTCAGTTTTAAGTACAGACCTGTAGTCATTAATAGCTTCCTTCGTAGAATCCTGGAGAGACTAATTCGGAATAGGATCTGTCGGCACTTTGTTAAATGTTTTTACGTAAAATTTGTTCAGCATGCCTTTCTGAAAGGATGTTCGTGCCTATGACATATCTTGTGTTTTCTAAATGAGGAAACCAAGAGGTTAGATAAAGACCACATGATTGAAGATTTAAATTGAAATTTTTAAAGCATTTGACTCGGTAAACCACAGATTAATTGCAACCAAACTTGGTTTTATGGGTATCGGTTGTCCTATGAGAAACTGAACAATAGACTTCTCAAGCAAAAGATTCATTCGCGTCAGGATAGGAAGTGTGTTTTCTTAGTAACTGACGGTTGGTAATAGAGTCCCTTGGAGATGAGCAATCTAACCGCTACTTTTCCTCATTTCATCTATGAACTAAAAGCGTCGCTTGTGTCCCTGATATATTTTTGAGAATAATGTAGCGACCAAATCGTCACTGGGGAATAGTTTCTGTCACGGAAACTAGTTGCCTGCTACAAGCCACGAGATTCTTAAACCGGGAGTGACGAGCGTTTACGAATCGATCCCAAATCAGAACAATACGTCAATTTACGCTGTACTATATTGACAAAGACGATTAAAAAGCAAAATATAACAAACCTCAACGGTAATCGAATACAGGTTTCAATGCAAACCCAACGTGTCCAATAAACGGGAGTCAAACAGCTCAGTTGAGAGCACAAAAAATTACCGTTTTCCAATAACGGTAAACACGGGTAACGGACAAATCAAAATGTGCGGAAGCCCAAGTGCAGTTAAACAAAGGAACAATGTTTGGGAAAGAAAACTCTCACAGATTTAACATTTAGTTTAAATGTTATTTTTAATTTAAAGAACAAACAAAAAATATCACGGATAAATTATGACACGAAAAACTGGATAAGGAACACGGGTGTAGGGTGGGAAACAAATTTCTCCAGTTCGTTTGATCTTGCTTGACCGAAAGAGGAATTTTCAAGACATCAACGCGGATTCATACAATAATGTCAAGTTTATCGTATCACTAAATGAAAAGAACCTTTTTGAAAGCTCATAGTATAGCGGGTGGAGGTAGAGAGACAGACGGGGAATCATTGCATCAGGTCATCTCAGGTCAACACGGCAGGTGTCACAAATCTGGCCACTGATCACACTTCGGTCCAACATTAACCATGCTAACCTCCGCGTTACACGCCAACACATCGACTGTGTCTCGATTCATCCCTGAGGTCAACCCGTCCAAGGCTAATTGCCTTCACCCACGAATCCCACAAGACAAGATAAAACCGATTGGTTAAAGGCGTTTATTACGCACAAGACAATTGAAGAAACACGCTCATTTTATATAGGCAAACAAACAATCACAACGGCGATACTCAAAGTTTCTCTCCCGGTTGGTCACTTCGATCAGATGTGTCAGTCGATTTGGTGCCAACCGGGACACTTCGAGCCCTCGCAACGCAGGGCTCGTTTGATCGATAATGACGAATTGCATATCGTTCGATTCCGGCTGATGTTGTCCATATTCCCATTCTTCCAAAGTTGTTGTGGCTTGAACCGTTCAAATGCAATCAATCCGAAACTAGAAATATTACGAGTTTGCAATTATCGTCGTCGAAGTTTTCGGTGCTTCTTGGTCGTGTGTTACGTCGCAGGGTAGAGTTCTGCACATCATAATATGATATAATCCATAAATTTAAGAAAAGCAATCACATATCAATACTATTTGAAATCACAAGGTTTCTGCGTGACTTGGGTATTGAAGTTTCACCCTGAGTTAAATGGGCTGAGAAATGTTCAACTGCTGCACTACAAGCCAGGAGCGAGAATATTTTCCTCTTATCTGTTTTATCCTGCAGGTCCCTATGAGATTTCATACCTTTTTAAAAAGCAGCCATAAGAACGCATCTCGAGAAATGCGTTCAGTCATGATCACCTTATCTGAAAAAATACATTCCAAAGCTTGAATATGTCTAGCTTCTAGCTACTCTTATGAGTAGACGCCCATTGCTGTTTCAACACTAGGAATACAAAGAAAAATATATTCGATTGTGTGTGGTGAGCTGCATTTATTAACATTCTTTTGTTAGTGTGTAGTTTACCATCAGAAATTCACAACACAGAACACCACGCATCCTCGATGAACATTATCCATTAAACTTCAGTGCTTTCTGGAACATTCATTGATGTTTCTTTCTTGCAATGCCAGTACTTTTCTCGTTGAGTATCTGATCACTTACTGGTTCTCTAGAAGCAATTTGTTAATACTTTTACTTTTATTTTATTAAACGTAAAATTCCTCATCAGAAGTGACCTTGAAAATGTATTCGGGATTGTACATACTACAAACCTACATACTACAAATATTTTGCCAATCATTGATCATGATTAGCACGCTTAGATATCCGAAAATAAAATTATTTATTTATTTTATTTTATTTTATTTATTTTATTATTTATTTATGTAATGGAAATGCATCAAAATGAGCATGTTCTTCGTCATCAATGGTTTAAAATCTATCAGCGAATGCGATTTGACAGGTTGGTCGTATCAGCCTTATCCGACAATGGCATGCAAGCTCCACTTTATTTCCATTCTTCAATGTTTCAATTGCATGTTGATACTGATTTTGCAGACCCTACTTGATGAGTGCAAACAGCGTGAAAGCCGTCGTGGCGTGTGTGTGTGATATAAGTGCATGCAGATGATCATTTCCGTCCATGATCATCGGTTTAAACTATGTCTGCGTGTGTTTGGCCCATGTGATTGAGCAGGTTGGTCGTAGCAGTCTTATCCAGCAGAAGCATACACGCGCAGATCACTTCCCATTCTTCAACTGTTTCAACCGCATGCGAATCACGATCGTGCTGTCTCCAAATAATGTGTGCAATTAGCACGATATCGATCGTGGAGAGTGTGATGGAAATGCATGCAAACGATCAATTTTGTTCAAGGTCATGGGTTTATAACAAATACATTTTTGTTATTTATTTTTTAGATAATATTTTTGTTATTAGAGTAACTGCAAGATTTGCGTCATAATGTCTGGCTCAAGAACACGTGACGATGCTCTACATCTTTGAAATCGCAAAATACACTTTTCAACACGATGATAATTGCTTTTAACAAGAGTTGTTAAATTGTAAAATGCGCATCTGGATTAAGTAATTGTTTGGAAGTCTGAAAGCCTTGTTTAGGACATGGTATTTCCGAAAATCCTTAGACTCTGTTATCGAGTAGAAATAGCTGCGGCTCACACGTGCTTGATCCTCTGTTGTCTACATCAAGATTTGGTACTCAATCCTCATCAAAATCATGATTTTCGCCTGTCTCGAAGTGCACATGTTTCATTTTCGCAGATGATGTGATGTTAAACGATCAACGGATGAAGAAACCTTTATGCGAGACTGTGAGTGGGTCATAAACTGGTCATACCATTGGGACATACCACTAAACTTCAATGAGAGGCATCTTTTGTCACCAATGGTTAATAAGATTGTTGTTAATGTGGCGGGAAATTCTCTCAGCAATCACGGCATACATTGTGTTAATGAGTTAGTAGCTACGACTGACTTCAAGTGAGCGTGGCAATAAGCCACTGTATCTCTGCGTGCACCCAAGGTAAAGTTTCAAGTAAAATCAGTGCTATCAAACAGTTGTGATGTACGCCAAGGCAGTTCAATATAGAGAACTAGCTGCTGCCCATGCAGCAAGTGCTCCCTCTCCACAGCACCACTGGAACCAAAGGAAAGGCTGGGCTGATATGTTTGGACAACGATACCATCGCAGGAGCTGGCAGCAAACTGATATATTCCAGCCACGCTACAAGAAATGCATGCAAATGAGCTTCTTTGTTCATGGTCGTAGGTTCAATCCCCGTCTAGGTGAGTTAAGGCTCATGTAATTGAACAGTTTGGTCGTACCAACATTATGCAACAGTGGCACACAATCACAACTTGTTGATTTGTGAATGCTGGTTTCCAGATTGTATCAACGCTAAACAGCTTTTTTCCTCCAAGTAAACAGTCGCTTCATCAGCAACGTATTCAGACACTCTAAACTGGAATCGGGATTTTAAGTTAACTTTTTAATCAGAACCAAATTATTAAATCGATGTTTCACACCCGGATATTCATCCAAAGTGACGCAAATGTTGCCTTGTCCGAGAAGCCATTTCGATCAATTATATGCAGCGGTCGCATAAAGTAATTTTAATGTGAAGATGCTTGTTGAACGAATGCAGCAGCTGCATCATAACATTTAAAATCTTATAAACCACCCGAACGTCCTTTAATGACTCCGAGAATGAGATGCGTTATACTGGTTAATTTATCTGAACTCGTTGGAGAATCGGTCACGAGTCGCACGGAGAAATAATCTACGTTACTGCATACAATCTTTTCAAAGTTATTTTACTATGGCGAACCCGGTGCAACAGTGTTTTCTGAATTTCGCTCAAGATGAAGACTGAATGATCGAAATGCTCCTCCGAGACCACTGCAAATCGTCTTCAAGTCTAACGACGAGGCGAAAACCTTCTTGAGAAGACGATTAAGTCTTAGAAAACAAACATATCGTATCACTTGGGATCTTTCCCTAGAGGATGAAATTCGATGGATATCCACCACTCAACAACATCGAAATTGATTGCAATTTGTGGAAAACGATCGTTATAATTTGGATTTTCTAGTTGTGAGTAGGAGTCTACACATATGGTGGAAGACGTTAACATTCACCCAGCTTGCTGTAAGAGATTCAAAGCTTTTAAGGTAA
>JACCGJ010024595.1:0-17074 GCA_013407085.1 Atriophallophorus winterbourni
TCGTAGGTTTTGTTCGATTTCAACTCACGTGTCCGACTAGAATTCGAACTTGTCATCTTTTTGTTGTATGAATCTACCTAATCACTTTGGAATAAGCTTCGTTGATGATGCCGTCTTGTTTGATGTCGAAACATCAAGTATGCAAGCTTGGAGGACACCAATGTACTGCCGTCCTGTGCGCGAACTGACAAAATCAATAACACATGTTGCCGTTGCACTCGACCACCATTGTAGCGTCGACCAACCAGCATTAAAATCAATTATCACGAATATTCTCCAGTGGCCCTCATCACTCGTCTTATCTCCACAAAAACTCCCTAATGATCCTTTCCAACTTGGTTTGCTAGTGATGTCAAACTGCTCCGTGGAATATATCGGGCTTCCTTTAATATCTCAGCGATCTAAAGATGCAGTAGTTCAAGTGGCTTGGCTTTAAATTGTCGTAGATCCTGAACTAAACTGATAACGTGACTGCTCGGTTTCCGTCATTTTGTGCTCTTTATCTTCGTTCCTTTTCTACTCTATCTAACGCATTTAAACGTTTTGTTTCCACCCCTGCTGATTAAGAAAGACGTTACGGTTATCACACGACTGAGTTGTGTTTGAGCTGTTGATTGGTTCTTCGGTCTACACTTGACTTAATGTGACATATTGCTCTGAGTCATTTCGTATGATAATGCACACGACCACTGCATGAGATTCTTATTACATGCAGGTCGTTCTCACGCTCAATAGATTTTGCGGTGCGGTCGCATTTTTTTGCTCCGACACTTCTGGTCATATCTTCGACGAATCTGCTCGGATTTATCCCATTTCAAGAATTATTTGTTACTTTCATTCATAGCTATCGGAATTTTTTCGTTTTCTTGTCAACCGATCCACAGCAAAGTTAACATTTCGACGTAAATATCTCAGTTTTTTCACGCACGCAAACTTTTCCCACTACTAACTATTCAACGGTTTTTGCTATTATTGCAAAGATCGCGTCGAGCTACGCCTTCCGATACCTGATTCTGCGTTCTACCTTGTGTAGTTAACGAGTTATAGTGGATTATTGGCTAAATGACGAAATCAGGATTTCCAAAGCAGCCACATCGACCAAACACCCATCACTCAACCGAACAGCCCACTTCAGGCTACTAACATGTGCCACCATATCACGATATCCAACACAGACAACAAAATCAACCAATCAACCCGTGACAGCGAGGCTTGTTCACCCGACAGCGACATGGAACCAACTTGACTTCTGTGCCTGGATCAGCCAAACGCAACAATGGTCACGGCCGACCCAAAATGATAGGACGAATCTCGACACGCAGAATTGTCCTGAGGTCACGTGTAAAGCGTGTGAACAACCGGTGAGTCCCAACTCACGTCAAGTCATAACGTATCATCTGTGTATCGGTAAGATCCATGGTAAATGTGACCGTACTTTAGCTCCTGATTCGATAACAGTAATAAATAACGAAAAGGTTCCAGGCGCCTGTTATGCTTGTGTTCGTTGCTGCGCTAAATCCTTGACAGATGCCAATACTTTTGAAGCCAAAATAGAAAATAGAATGGCCAGTTTCGAGTTGAGCCTTCGACGTGTGGCGGAAATATTGGTAAATCCATGTGAGTACGCAAATGACCACTGATGTAGACCATCTTATCAATACAACGATTTCGGAACCACCACTGAAGGAGGCTGCGGCTAAGGCTGTCGGTGGGACCAAACGGAAAAAACAGAGTTAATTCCATTTTGCTATAAGCTATAACGACCACGACCGTGAGAAATTCTTACAGGGATGTGCTGTTACGGTCGAACTCAGTTGTGCACTTCAAAGCTGTTGTACCCGACTCACAAAATCAAGCCCAAAATGGTTTAAATTCTAAATAGTCTGACTTTCCGAAACGTACTTAGCGTGATATTTACAGACGTTAGCGAGCCCGAAGAAAGCCTGTTTGCTAGCAAACAGAAACACCACCTCGAGAAATGGTCTCAACTTTGCCGCCTAATGCAAATGTAATCCCTGACAAAGTGACTCGTCTAACTCGCCACTCAACTTCAACTCATATTGGTCAAACCCGCTTGCTAAATGTCACACTGAAATGCGAAGCGGATATCGAGAATGTACTGCTGAATGCGTACCTGCTCAAGACATACCCCGACTCAAACTGCCGCATATATCCCGATGCATTATGGTGAGAAGGGAATGGTAGCTTGAACGCCAGGGAAAAACGGTATCACGAAGTATAGTTCTACTTGGTGTACCAGAAAATTCCTCTCGGGCATCTATTCTGGAAACCGTAGAGCACGGCGTCAAGCAGTGGCGCTACATTGCGTGTTTTCTTGATATTTCTAATGCCGTTGTTGTGAACACTTTTCGAGTTCCTTTTTCGCTAAAATATAAAGGGGATGGAGCGAAACCGTTGAAGATTACGTTTTTGACCAGCGAGAAAAGGAAAACGAGCATTACCCAAGGATGTGAGACTTAGCCCACCCAAACACAATGTCATCATTTAAACGCTCCCTCGTCTGGAGACAGCGGATAGCAGCGTTTCCATCCTGGACTACTTGACTTAATCCCTCGAGTTCCTGGAGGAACATAGGGCCTCGGCAAATTGTCTCCACTTTGGTCTGTCCATAGCAGCCAGTTTGATGTCGTTCCAGTTAAGTCCACACTTGCGGATTTCCTCTTCACACGAGCGCTTCCAAGATAGCCTTGGGCGTCCGACACGTCTCTTCACGATTGGGTTCCATACCAGAGCATGACGCGTGATGTCATCATAAGGTTTCCGCAAGGTGTGCCCAACCCATCTCCACTTTCTTCTGCTGATCTGCTGGGCGATCGGGTCCTCAGCAGCAATCTGCCACAGGTCTCGATTCCTTATCTTTTCTGGCCATTTTACCCCAATAATTCGACGAAGGCATTATTGTGGAATGATTGCAAGCGGCCAGAAGACTTTGCTGTCACTCGCCAGGTTTCCGATCCATAGAGTAGCACGGATTTGACGTTGCTTCTGAATATACGGAGTTTCGTGCGTTTTGATAGAACCTTCGACTCCCAAATGGGTTTCAAAGCTATGAATGCGTATCTTGCTTTGCCGATTCTGGCGACTATGTCTTCGTCCGTGCCACCACTTATTGAAACAATGCTGCCGAGGTAGACGAATTGCGTGACGTCTTTGACTGCTTTACCATTGATGGTGATTGATGGGTGCTCATCAGTTAGCACACGGAGGACTTCGGTTTTTTCGGTATTCACGCGTAGTCCTGCATATGAAGCCAAGTGTGCTAGTCTACGGCTTTCGGTTTCCATCCAAAGGGAAGAAATCAATTCATCAAAAAACGCGTAGGCTCGACTCAAATCGAGTCGGACCGAGCAATTCACACCGTGACCTGATTATTGATTCAAGCGTTCGGCGACCAATAAAAAGCTCACTTGTTTCATCATCCCAGGCACTGACTGTTCAGCGGGATCCGACATCACATTGTTGAACGCCTTATCACATACCACATGATTCATCACTGCATAAAGCAGTATCGTTCAAATGTGTTTATACAAATACTCAATGTTTAGTCAACAAGGTGAACTGATTAATATCTGTGTAGATAATTCCCCTGATCTTATTGCTGTGACTGAAACTTGGTATCAATCAAGTATGGCCGACAGTGAACTTTCTGTCCCCAATATGATATATCCGCTGTTACCGTGATGGCATTGGAGGTGTTGTTGCGTTGTATTGTCACAAGCAACTAAAGATAAATATAATCTCAAATTTATATTTCACTCACTGACACGCTGTGGTGCTCATTTGACCTGAAATCTGGTGACAGCTGTACAATCTGGGTCATAAACCGCTCACAAACATCGATCGTAGAACACAACGATATGCTAGTTGAAAGACTTCAGCTCCTTAACGCTCGACAACACGCTCAAATACTTATCATCGGGGACTTCTGCGGCTATGCTCAAGAAGCCAACATCCAACGAACTCAGTGGAGCACAAACTTCGCGAAGTATTCGACCTAGTACCCTTGTACAACTACGTATTCGACCATACACTAATGAAAAGAGCTGATCGGCCATCTATTCTTGACCTTGTTTTGACTTCGAACGCATCGGCTATCGAAACAATCGCTTACGAAGCTCCATTGGGGCGAAGTGATCATTCGTGCTCGTGTTCGATTATGTCTGTTGTGCTTTGAGACACAGCGACGAGACGACTTTTTGAGACCTTGATAAGCACTCTATGAACTAAACGAAGTCCAACTTAATTTTAGTGACTCAAATACACAGTACAACTCATTGTTGAACTACCTTCAAATGCAAATCCAATCAAACTCGATATATTCTCAGCCAAAATGTCCGCACCTTCCGATTCTCTGTTCGCAGTAGGACCAGAAAATGGATTTCACTGAGAAGACGATTCTTGCTATTCATTGTGATCTTGTTACTCCTACAACTTGGTTTCTATTTTTTCTGAACATATAACAAAATGACCACCCTTGTTCGACATGACAAATAACGGTACGAGCAACGCATCGTGGAAAGAATGGAATATAATCCAACATTAATGTATAATATAGTGAATGAAAGAACCGAAGTGAAACCAGGTGTTTTTCCGCTCATGACAGAACAAGGAATGACTGCTACAGTTCAAGAGACCGCTCATGCTCTTGTGAGTTTTTACTTCCAAGCGTTCTGTCCGAAACAGCAATTAGTGTATCATGGTTTATCAAACTCAGTAGAACCTCTAATTTAACCAATAATTGACCAAATCATTGTGAAACAACACCTGCGGCGATTAATTATGAAGAAATCCTCGTGTGGAGACAACATTACCCCAGCTATTCTTCGTGCATGTTATAGACAAGTTTCATACAGTCTAGCTGAGATTTTCAACCGAAGTCATCGCGACGGTTGCTCATCGTCAGCATGGAATGCTGGTGTGATAACACCAATATACATGGGTGGCTCTCGTTCCGACGTAGCAAATTACAGGCCTGTTAAGCTGCTCCCCTACATCTTGAAAATTATGGCGTGCATCCTAGCCGAGTGTATCGTAGGTCTCCTTGAAACTAATGGACTTTTATCAGCAGCGCAAGATGGGTTTCGCCGAAACAGATGTTGTCTCTCAAATTCACTCGTCACTCTGAACGATTGGACAACGTCTCTTGACCTAGGATACTCCGTTCATGCCTGCTAAATTGATGTATCAAAGGCATTCGATAAAGTCAATCACAGACGGCTTCTGCAAATCTAGTGCAATATGGGATAACAGGAAACTTATTGTCGTGGATAATGGATTATCTGATCGATCGGTATGTGTGAGTCCGCATTGACAGCGTTTTATCAAAAAGCATCAATGTCACCTGCGGCGTCCCTCAAGGTTGAGTGCTCGGGCCTATCCTTTTCTTATTATACATAAATGATATTGCGCAGATAGTACCATTCAAGATAGTACTTTTTGCTAATGACATACAAATATGGAAGCCAATCCGATCGATTGAAGATTGTTTGATGCTGCACGAGTATTTGGATGCCCTGTTTAACTGGTCTGAACGAAGTCAGATGTTTATCTACATACGTAAGTGTAAAATGCTACTACTTGGACCAGCGCTGAGAAGGATCTCGGTATATGGATTACTAATAACCTAAAACCGAATTGTCATTGCCAGAAAGTATTCAACAGGTCATGCGGTATCTTGGGTATGCTGAGGAGAATATTTGGGTGGTTCTCTCCTAAAATGCTCCCCCGCATTTCAAATACTTACATCCATCCGACGATAGAATTCATGATCATAGCTTGGGTACAGTGGCTGCGTAAAGACATTGGATTGCTGGATAAAAAATCGCAAAAAATTGAAAATTCACTTTCTGGTTCGCCAGTCGATCGCTTTTCGGGATCTGAAGACCCGGTGTCCACAAGATGTTCGCCATAATCATGTCAACGTCGATGTTTATTATAATTTTTGTGTCGTTGATCGATTCAGTCGTTGAAAATTCGTGTTTGCGAATAAAGCTACTTTGATCTTCATATTCAAGCTTCCAGGCTTCGCTGCTTAAGGTATACACTGGTAACAACTCCCAATAATTCTTCGCACTAAAATGGCCTTATTCATGCTTTTAGTTTAACTACTGCGTGCTTTCCAACTTCGCTGCATTTTCGCCTTCCAACCTTCAATGTACAGTAGTATTGACCAACGTCAATCTGGGTAAAAGTGCGTGATAAAGCATTCTAAAACAAACAAGACTAACCAGCCGTATATTGTATGGAACACTTGTTGTTCCCGCATCAGACGGAACAGTCATGAAGTTTACTGCCCACAAAGCCAACCTATTTACTCACATGTACATACGTATATGGATGGCTTAAACCCATGGTTGGTAGTGCCCGTCTTATGCAACAGTGTTCTCAAAGTTTGAGCCTTGTTTATCTTTTATCCATTGTTTATTGGCAGCTGGATCCTTACGTGATGTGCGCGGATGTGCAATCGTAAGGTACTTCTGTTTTGTACAGCTAACACCGAGCCAAATTGATTGCCCGCTGTCAGTGAGCTGCATACTAAAAGACGCTGGAGTCTCATAACAATATCCATTTCTATTTTTTCTCTAGTCTATCTAGGCCTGGGCAACGTGACTGTATCTTAGCCCATGTACAATCTATGACTGTGCGGCACTTTGCGCTGATCAGGCTTGTGCTTTGATACATACATACATACATGATGTGTACAAATAGCACGAAACCAGTCCTGGCTCTGGGTGATAACAAAAACATGCAAATATGTATATTTGTGACATAATTTTATTTCGACCATTGAACTTCCGTCACTGACTGTAGCTTCACCCAGTTTCAACCGCTTGGCCGCCCTATGCCTCATTTTTATATTCGATATTTCAGGTAACACGGTGCGATTTCTAGAAAAAAAGTTGGCTGTGCCCAATGGTCTGAATTCATTTTCACGACGTCTTGGAGGTGCACCTCTTGATCTACCGAAAATTCGTCGAAATCCTCTCATCGAAATTTTGGCGGTAAGCACTGGATGCTTGAACGCATGCACGTATTGCAAAACCAAACACGCGCGTGGTGTTCTGGCGAGTTATCCGATCGAGCAGTTGCTGAATCGCGCCAAACAGGCATTCACTGGTGTGTTTCGATATTGCTTGTTGCACTCAATCTTTCACTATCCTACGGATGTGCAGTCATGCAGTGCTTCTGTGCTGCGTAGCTAATCGGTAGGGCAGAAACACGCTTGAGTCTCACTACAATTTCTATTTTCGTTCTCATGTCTGCCCAGGCCTGGGGAACGTCATCATTATCATTATCAAAGACAGCATTACACCGGTAGGACGTACCGAATGCTTAACTACCATACAACCATGAAAAAGTAAAATCCTAAAAGAAGGGTGAGACTTAAATTGCTGCGGCTTCTATAGATGAGTAAGCACAAACAAACTGGGAAGAGGTGCCTACACCTCGAATGGAACATACATTCAAACAAGTTTCGTGAACGAGTAGAGCTTACGGCTTTCACCGTCATGCATCATAATAAGCTTTTTTCGTCACTCCACTTGACAACATACAAGGTTAAGCAAACACTCCAAGAATATGCTTAGTGCAAGACCGCCATTGAACACGGTTTCGGGACATATCCTGAGGCGTAACTAACCACTGCGATATCTGATCGCGGGGACACCAGCCTGGAAGACGCGCTGCGCCGACTTTGGAAAGGTTACTAGTAAGGGTTTTTGACTGCCTATGCCATGTGACGGTTGGGCCACCCTGAGATTTACGCCAATCAGGATGTGGCGTCGCAAAAAGAATCCGTTTCGGAAGTCAGTGGTCCGGCAGCCGTAAAACGTGACCCAACCAGCGTAACCTATGCAGGTTGATTTGCTTCTCTATATCAACATTACTACCGAACAACTTATTTCGGAGAGCATCGGTACGTATGCGATTCTAACAGCTAACTCCTAGAATGTTGCGGAGACATCGGTTGTTAAATACTTGGAGACGCTGGATGTGTTCTTTACGTAGGGTCCAGGTTTCGCACCCATATAGTAACACAGCCCGAACTGTCGCTTTATAGACTCTACCCTTGAGTAACAGAGATAGTCCTTTCTGACGCCAGAGGTGACCTAGGTTGCGGAATGCGTGCCGATACCTCGTCATCTAACGATGCAGAATTATTGATACAACTACCGAGATACGTGAAACGAGCTACGTGACAGTACCTTAACCCACCTGCAGTCTATGACTGTGCTTTAATTTTCACAGATCACGCTAGTGATTTCATGCACACATCGCGATTAACGTATATGACATACAACATGCTCTAATCACTTAACCCTGTGCGATCGCTTTATAGTCACCACAGTGACCAGCGCCCTTACCGCAAACTTCCGTTCGATGTCCTGGAATGTCCCACTGATGTAACGGTATCGCTTCATAAGTTTGTCATTTCTATATCCTTATCAAAGGATGCATAGTTATTTTCTTCATATAATTTTCATTTGTTTAACCTTTTTTTATCAAATTTGGTTGAGGACGTTGCCATGGACAGTTAGTTTTCATTAGCATGTGTAAAATCGCAAGTCTGGATGGTCTGCATTATTTGATTTCTGTCAAAGGACGCCGTCTACGAGCTCTCGATACAATACCTGTTTACCACTTTTCCACCGTTTCAAGGCTCATTGAACCTAATGATGCCGTTTTCACCTGATGACGGCAAACAGGCAGAACTCGATTGTGGTGTGTCCATGTGCGTAGGATGTGAGCAACATTTTACTGTTGCTATCCATGAGAGCCTTAAACCCTTGACCAGCAATCTCTATGTGATTCTGTGTTAAAACATCGTGGTTCGTTGTATTAAGCGGCGGGTTCAAAATTAAAATGGAGTGTCTTGCACTATGTTTAGCAACCTGAGCTGCATCTGTACTTGTATATGTGGCTCATGTCATAGTCTTAGTTGATTTCTAGAATACATGTGCCCATTGACAATGTTATAAGTTCTAGTCAGGCCTCTTGTCATGATTAAGTTCTCAGATTCCACGTATAAAATAGTCAGGCCGTTGTGCTTGATATCTTTCGTCAGCCCCGTAACACATTTCTCCGATTACACCGAGCAATCAACATTTGCCGGTGCTGGCTAGAAAAACATTGTAAACGTAGTAAAGTAGTAATTAAATGACCTATTCAGGGATACTGGCATGGCTTCTCACACTAGCCTGGATAGGGATATGGTAAAAGAGCTTTCGTCTCACTGTCTTTTCAGTTAGGCTTTCTTGTGAAACGCTTGGGTTGACGTATAGTTGACCTGAAAACATTTCAGCCCATATACATTCATTGCTACCACAACAAAAGTCTTTGTAGTGCGTCGGCGTACAACAAAACTGTTAAACAAAAACCTGTAACTGCTGGTCATGCTATTTAAACTTTTTCTCACCTTCGTCCTCCATTCCCAGTAATTCTTCGTTTATAAACAGTCTCGACTGAGCTATGCACACTGGGCGTTCCCCTTTTTGGAAAATTATCACTTTCGTTTGGAAGCTTGGTACCGCTGCTTTTGCCTGAATCATGAATGATGGAACCTCGAAACGCAGATGTCGTTTGGCTGCACTAAGGTCTACCTGACATCCTTTAGATGTTGATGTAAACTTTGTGTTCATGGCTCTACCGTGGTCTAAAATAACCTTTCACCAAAATTCCCAACCTTTCTTGGCACCCTACAAAATGTCTAACTAATCTTTCTTCTTTGCAATCTTTTAACTCGTCTAATTTTCGAGACAAGACAAATCACTATCATGGTTCATATTCTACTAGGTGCTGAGTTTTTTGTATTTGGACAATACTGATGATAGAATTTCGCAGATTTGAATACTGCACTAAAGATCGATCTACATTATAAATGCATTTTTCCCCTTTCCAGTGCAATCTCCCATCAGATAGCAATTTATTACTTAAAAAACAGATGATTCAACCCATGAGTTGCCGCACGTTTCTTAGCAGTTGCGTCAATAATTCGGTATAGTTTGGCCTCCAGGTTCAAGCATTTATTTCTCCCGTGACCGTTACGGAAGTAAGAACGAAGACAGCGAAACTTGGACTGTATGCTGTGCCGCTGTATATATCCGGTAACTACTGTCTCACAGCAAAGTTATTATGCAATCTATGACTATGCGGTACAGTGAATGCTATTCGATACCACAGCTGTCTTTGATGGGCATGCTACTGTTCTTGCTGTCGTTTGCGTAGTAAACGCTAACTACTTTGTCAACTGTGTGACGTTTACGAACACGTACACTTTTTGTCCACTCCAAACTGGGGTAAAATTTTACGAATGCGAACACTGCTAGCATCCGTAAAGAACACCTATTACTTCATTTTAGGTCATGCATTGCGCCATGTCCTCTACTCTCACTGATTTGCCTGGAGCAATGCTTACGTTCTGTCTGAGCTTCTCGGTATTTTCGATTTCGATCTACATTTTACACGACCAGTGATACGTTCTAACTTGTTGTAGAGGGCGTAAAAGAGCTGTGGCTCACCTCCGAGGATTTGGGAGCCTACGGACGTGATTTGCCTCGTGCTGAATCCACGCACGTGTGTCCTTCAATGTCGTCCCGATTCCCGGATTCGCTCACGCTGACCGACTTACTTTCCGGACTGCTTCCGCTCATCCCTCCTGGTTGTATGCTCCGATTAGGAATGACCAATCCCCCGTACATTTTGGACCAATTGAAAGAAATTGCTGCGGTTTTGTCACATCCTCGAGTGTATGCCTTCATCCACATCCCAGTACAGTCGGGTATGTATAAAATTTGTTTCGGTGTTTATTTGGCTGTAATTTAATTTTGTCAAATCTTCTTGTCAGCTCACAATCGATCATATATTTCAGTTAGAATTATTGTGGATTTAAGCATTGATCATTTCGAACGTAATTTAGGAATCGTTTGTTAATCTGACATTGATATGTTGCTGATTTCCTTTTTATAGCAGTCCTGCTGATCACTGAATTGCCAACCTCCTTAATTAAGAGTTTTAATGTCAATGGATTATATTCATAGTTTGTTGGTTTTGGGCTTTGTGTTGTGGTGCATTGATCTATCTTGGGTCGTGTCCTTTGAGCGCCAACGAAGCTAGTGCTACCAAGAACATCTATGGGTAGAGGTCAGGCAAACTCGGTATCAACCTACTGTTTGTGGTTCGATCTACATAGAAAGCACGATATAAAGCGCTGAACGCTTGCTTGGGGCGTGCGTTCATTCAGTGAGAACAAACATGTGTCTTTAACTCCCTTACAACATTTCGGGCCTTTATTTCTGCCCTTTGCAACATACCAGTTTAAGTGAACATGTTACAATGTGACCGCCATGGAATGCGATGCCGAGTTATACCATTCAAATTAAAGTGGGCAGCCGCGGATCACTTCTTCCAGCCTCGTTGAAACAATAATGCTGTTGGCCTCCTTTGGTCCATATAGGTTAGGACTCTACATCACGAGCTGACGATCTCTTCATGTCCTACAACATTTCGAACGACTAAACAGTTCGTTTGGGAAGGAACAATCTATCCGCAGCGCTTACAGCAAGCTGACGGCGTGATCTACGATTAGCGGCCGAGTGCAGTCTCTGCTCTTCCCCAGCGTTCAGATGCCTCCAATGTGAGCAGTCAAGAGCAAGTTGTTCTCAACTCGCAGGGTCATTGTCAAGAGGTTTCATATCTCTTTTGCAAATGTGGTGTGTGGTCTACCCAAGGGTCGACTACTCACTATCGGATAGATATTTTGTAATACGACCATTCTCCATTTTGTATGCATGACCCAGCCAGTGTAGGTTGCACTGTCGTAGTATGGTGAACCGGCTCTGTAGACCAGTTTTAGAAATCACTTCAGCATTTGCTACTTTGTCCATGTACGATATGTCAATGATACGACGGATGCTTCTTGAATGAGAAGCATTCAGCTTTTATTTACGATATATATATATATATATATATATATTCATTTTCAAGGTTCTGATGCTGTATTAGATCGCATGAAACGCGAATACACAGTTGAAGAATTCTGTGACGTTGTAACGCATCTCACCAACCACATGCAAACACAGCGGTAAGTTTTTACGTTCAGAGCATTCCTTTCAACCCGTATGCTGATTTTGACGCGAATACCACATGTATTCTACATTTGCTTCTCAATTAGCTCCGCTACTGGCTCTGGTTGCGGTGCACTGACCGTGGCGACTGATATCATCTGTGGATTCCCCAACGAGACCGAAGCGGACTTTGAGCAAACACTGCAATTGGTTCAGCATTTCCAGTTTCCTGTCTTGTATATAAACCAGTTTTTCGCTCGCCCTGGTACACCGGCTGCCACGATGCCGAGGCAAGTATTGCACGTGATTGTTTGTTATTTATCGAATCTTTCTGCCAGTTACTGAACCGCACTGATGTTTAGTATTCTAACGTAACGACCCCTTGGCGTGTTAATAACGTTTGAACTTTTGTCCAAGGGCTGCTGACTTTAATGACTTGACGATCCTGTGTGGTGCGGTGGAGGCTTGCAACAAATTCACACCAGCGAATTCCTCTGCTGACTCAATGTTTTTAAGAGCTTCCGTTTGGCTGTTTTGTGTTTGAAATTTCATGCTAGTTAATGATGCAACGCATGCATTTGCTGACAAAAGTCTAACTTATTGGAAATGCGCTAGTTATGTTCCATGAGTTTGTCCTGTACAGCAAGTCTCCTTTAGCATTGAGATTGAAGATAATATAGATTTTGCAGTACTGAATGGAGGCTTTTGAGCTCTAAATGAATTGTAGGTTGTTGAATACGAGACTCGCCTTGTTCATTTGGCGCCTAACTTCACTATCTGTGCCACTATGACTGTTGATCACACTTTCTTTGTAGATGAAACATCTGGTATTTCTTGTCCCTGTATTCGAAGTGGTTGTTTGGGTTGCTTAACTGTTTAATCCCTTGAGTTCCTGGAGGAACACAGAGCCTCGGCAACTTGTCTCCAGTTTGGTCTGTCCATAGCAGTCAGTGTGATGTCGTTCCAATTTAGTCCACACTTGCGGATTTCCTCTTCACACGAGCGCTTCCAAGATAGCCTTGGGCGTCCGACCCGTCTCTTCCCGATTGGGTTCCATATCAGAGCATGACGCGTGATGTCATCATAAGGTT
This sequence comes from Atriophallophorus winterbourni, assembly GCA_013407085.1. NCBI lineage: Eukaryota > Metazoa > Platyhelminthes > Trematoda > Plagiorchiida > Microphallidae > Atriophallophorus > Atriophallophorus winterbourni. Next base: position 13,175 of record JACCGJ010024595.1, read on the forward strand.
TTCGCAAGGTGTGCCCAACCCATCTCCACTTTCTTCTACTGATCTGCTGGGCGATCGGGTACTCAGCAGCAATCTGCCACAGGTCTTGATTCCTTATCTTTTCTGGCCATTTTACCCCAATAATTCGACGAAGGCGATTATTGTGTACTGATTGCAAGCGGCCAGAAGACTTTGCTGTCACTCGCCAGGTTTTCGATCCATAGAGTAGCACGCATTTGACGTTGCTTCTGAATATACGGAGTTTCGTGCGTTTTGATAAAACCTTCGACTCCCAAATGGGTTAGCGATTCGTTGAGCATGGAGCGTATATGTTACGCGCATGCAAATAAAGACAGACGTCCTCCGCAAAATGCTGGTCACCCAGCTGTTTAGTGATAGTCTACTGAAGCCGGTGTCAAGAAGAAGAAAAGAGCTTTATTTGTTTGAACAAATTTTCAGCAAATATTATTCATTAATATACACTAAATTCTAGAATACAATGGACGAACAGAAGATGAACTTTATAGTTTTATGGAAATCTTTGGATTGCCAGTCAACTTTTCATATCCAAACGGCCTCAGTTTCGTCTACCAGCAACATCAAGCGTTGTGATGGTAATTGACAAAATGTCAGCCTGTGTAACATTCTCCCAATCATGCTTCTTTAGTATTCATTTGAATTTTATCCAACCGGCGCAGCGAAAATTCCATGTTTAAAAATGGAAAGCGTTCTCGGGCGTAGAATCTCCTTGGTTTACATAGAAACATGTTAGTAAACTTTAACAACAAAAGGATCACTTGATAACAAAAAATAAAAAAATGTGTGGAAAATTTCATTTTAAGCACGACTAATTTAAAGGTTGTGCAAAAAGAAAAAAATCATTATATTCGAGACATCCTATTCAGGTTCTGCAAACACGATCTGGTTATTTTCCTCTACGGGAATGCGCTCTTGACCAACGTGCAAGTTTATGCCCATGTGCTGATTTCGTCTTTCGTAATACAGTGGGTCGGATGTAATTTCACTGATTTTAATGACGTTTAATCGATTGTTCTTTTGATATTAACCTTTCCTCTACCTAAAACCTCTCATAGTACACGGAGTACTAAAATGGGGTCATATTTGACCCCAATCGTTTTTTTTGTATTTAAACATGTTATTAAGGTTCTGCAATGGAATGAAATGAATAAAAACTATATTCTAGAGACTTTAAAGCTTTATTTTCAAATATTCATCAACTAAAATCCATATTTATGGAAAGAAAAACAAAATTTAATAAAAGATAAACTGATGGGTACAAATAATTAAGCATGACAGTTTACACAATTTGTTACATTGGATTCTGTATGTTCAGGGCAAATGAATGCAGAGCATAACGAACATTTAACACTATATTTGGTGTCTTTCGTCCTTGGGCAGAATGCACAGCGATTTCTTTTCCCTTTTCCTAAATTAGCTGGTATTGGTGGTGGAACCTGTTGTGGTAGAGGGCCTATAACTGATGCCATAGCTGCTTGAACTGACAATGGTATTCCTGTTCTTGGAGGATTTGCCCTCGCTTTGATTGCAGGTTTCACGAGTTCCAAACCCAAATTCTTGAGGAAATTAAGTCTTGTCAGTGATGTATTTGGATATTTCTTTTGGTAAAGCACATAAGCATTCAAAGCACAAACATTGATAATATGGGTGAGAAGAACAAACGGCCATCTTTTCGAGATTCTGTGACAAGAAAATTCTTTGAGCATCTTGTCAGCACTATCAACAGCACCTTTAGATTTGTTGTAATGTAATATAATATCTGGCTTAGCATGTTCTTCAGGTGTCACTCGGAGAATATTTCGTCTCGAATTTCTTCATTGAGCTGAGTGGGGAGTTCTTCTCCATTTTGTTCCATCTCTTGAGGTTATGTAATTTTTATCATCATATTCATCTGAGACTTGTTCATAAGTAGAAGAAGAAGAATCATCTTCATTAGGTAAGATATTGTCTTCTATGTCTGAATTTGCATCATGAATAAGTTCTTCTTCACTATCAACCTCCGAATCGGATTTATATAAAGTTTCTTGTATTTGTTCATCACTAAGATATATACCAGACATAACTGGGTATTATTATCTGAAAAAAATTATAAAAATTAAAAATTTCTGTAATAAATAAATTTTTAGGACAATATTTGACATCAACACATTCTCCTGAAATGGGGTCAAAAATGACCCCACACACTTAAAAACGTCATAAGTAGTAAAATAAAACAAGTATCCAATTGGTACTGCTTGTCAATGTTTTACACATAATTTTAGGAAGGAAATGATAATTTTGGATAAATTTAACCATTAGTTTAGCAGTTATTGCAAAATTACATACTCTGGGGTCATTTCTGACCCCATTTCAGGTCCAGGACGAGGTAAAAAAGAAACTAGTCGTTTAGCAGAAATGGCTAACTGGTTGAATGCCATAGTGTAATTACGTTTCGTCCAAGACATAAAATTTTAGATCCATAATCTTTAAGCGAACAACAAGATGGCTTTTGAATGTATATTTAGCCCGATTTGATATGACCTGATAGTGTAAAGTCTAAGCAATGCACCGTTAATGCCTATGGAAAGTCATTGCTAGGATGAATAGATATCAATTCATCTGCCTTGTGCGTAAACCACATGGATTTTTGTTATTTAGAGAGTGTTACATTTCAGTTGACCTCGTTCATTTGATCTCACCTCGAGCATGTTAGAGCCCATGCACAACAAGGTTGATTCAATGCAATACCTATACCAACACCGATTTTAAAATTTTGATCACATTCTATGAAACCACGTTATTCTAAGATGGGTTTGCATGAAGTATCCCAGATGAATCTGTAAGCAGTGCCCGAGCACTTTTAAAATCCGGAAAAGAATTTTGGTTACTTTTCATAAACGAAACTATAACTTTGCACCATGATTGATTCCAAATTGATTACCAATCTATCATGTAAGCTTCGTCGGAAAAAGTTGTTGTGTTCGAAGCAATACTTACCCAAACTTTAGCATTAGTAGTACTCAACATGACTATTTTCCTTGTAGATGAAAACTCGTTGGGTTACAAAAGATTCGGCATGATTCGGCTCAGAATTTGAATCGCAATATGATTAATCGTGAAACAAAACATTGTGCTTTTGTTCAATAAAATTATTCTCTTTAAAATAGAGAGTACAAACAGTAAAAAGTAAGCTCATTCCACGATAACAAAACATCTCTATCAATCCATCTCTCTCTCTCTCATTATATTAGTAATTAAGCTGTTTTTAAAATACTGTAATTGGGTTAATCACACAAGAAAATAACGCTTCAATTATGACGTGCTGAAGAATAAATTGACAAATGATTTTATACAAAACTTAGGGCCACCAAATAATTAAGTTTGTGACAGCATAGTTTTGTTTCAACAAAAAATTAAAACTCATTATAGAAAAGCAAGCTGTAATTATTTGCAGTCCACGAATTAAAACCTGACCAACTGATTAATATACATGTGTGACTAATCGTGAAAAGATAGTCGGAAATGGATTTTTGATCGATTGCTCAGATCAACACTTAAACCGCCACATACGTAGGAGGTAAATATACCCAAAACGCCAAATGCTTTTCTAGGCGGTCTACAGTTACACTGTTACACATCTGACGAACAGAGAATATTGGCCGCCGTTGAAACTGTTTTAACGATTGTTACAGTGGAGATTGTACCGTCAATAATCGGTTTAGGCGTTCTCACACAAGCACCTGGAATTGGTTATTGCCGGTTCCTGCAGTTTAGCGGTCAAAGAAATCTGACCAGTATGTTAATAAAAGGTGCACTGATGTGTTCAGACGACTGAACAAATAATCTCGATATGATACAAAAGTTGTTACGCATGATGTTGCTTGAAATGCTTGGGACCAATAA
>JACCGJ010024596.1:0-12310 GCA_013407085.1 Atriophallophorus winterbourni
AGTATAATAAATGAGGTAGTTGTAAGGGAGCCCAAGACCAAGTATAATCATGATGGCTCTGTATGGTCAAATAAATATTAGAAAACAATTCAGACAATGTGCGAGAATTGCCAACTTATTCAGTCAACAGGTTTTAAAAAAGGAGTGAGTCTCACCGGATCGCATATTATTCTCGATAGCATTTTTCTAAACTTAAACGAGCATTTTCAAGAACAATTTAGCTGGCTCCCTGAAACAGTTTAATTGTCTTACATGATGCAGAATGAATCGTTCCCCATTAGCGCACATCCTATAACAACCATAAATAAATGCATTTTTATTATCATGAAACGATTAATAGCTTCTAGTGGCAGATCACCTGTAACTTTCAAGGATGTGCACGGATGTGCAACCGTACAGCACTTCTGTGCTGTGCAGCTAACACCGTGTCAAATAGATTTGTCACCGGTAGTGAGCCCCATTCGAATACACGCTAGAGTCTTACTGCCATTGCTATTTTCTTTTCCAATATCTATATAAGCCTGGGCAACCTGACAGCATCTTAGCCCACGTGCAGTCCTCCACTGTGCGGCACTTTGCCTCGATCAGGCTTGTGCTTTCATACACACATACATACGTTCAAGGAATGTGACCAACTGCTGGTCACACTAAATTAGGCGATCTTCTTTGTGAGGTTTGGATGTCAGAAACTATTACCCAGATTTCTAGCATAATCGGCTATCACATTAATATCTTAAAAGATGTGTTCCGTTGATTTTCAATTTGGTAATCGTAACCACTGTTAAATTAGGCATCAAAGTCACTCAAACTTCCATCTCCAGAGTTCATAATCCTTCAAATGGTAAGAATTTTGTGTTGAACTATGTATGATGTAGTCCTGGTTTTCGAGCATGCAAGTATAAAGGCTGTGCTGAACAATCAATCGGAATGCGTATTGCACCTTCGAAAAACCGTGTTCTGTTGTATGACATCCGGTTGTCAAACTACGCTCTATTACTTGGTAATTTCACACTTGAAACGGTAGATCCCTTCAATGATTCAGATTTGCTAGACGTTTCGGCACGTATTCCTAAGGCGATTGAAACATTCCGTAAACCAACTTTTTCTGGTGCCAGATAGCACTGTCGCTGAAACGCAAGAGTAGACTCGAAAAAATAACCCTGGCTGTGATGCTGTGTATATCGCACAAATGTTCTAGACGACGGCTATTTTTGTAGTATCAAGTGTGTTCAGTTTCGATACGCATGAGTAGCGATTCTGAACGTGTTCAATAGTTTTACTTATTTAGAGAAGCAGATCAGCTTGAACAGTTATTCTGGTTACACCACATTGTATATGCCGGACCATCGAGTTGCGAAACTGGTTCTTATTGTGGCGCTGCATTCTGGTTGAAACAGAAACCGGGCTGACCAAAGCGTCACATTAATTAAACATTCAAAGGCCATAATCAGTAATTTTTCTAAAGCGGTGTTAGTCTCCCAGGCCAAGGTCTCCGCTATCCCACATAGCACTAGCTAGTTAAACTTAAAGATGTGTCTCAGCAGTCTTGTTGCATGAATCTTATTAGTGTATTTTGCCGAAATTGTACGCCTTGTAAACAGATTTACTGGGAAAGCTTGTTGTGATGCATGATACTCAAAATAACACGGAAGCTGTCTTGACACATTCACGCTGTTCGCTTGTGCTTGGTCGTATGGTATCAATGCGTCTTAAAGATGATTTGCATACATCAGAAAATAAATTTTCTGACTGTTGATTCGCACATTATTCCAACACCAATGAGCATTGTGATGTTTCAGATTGCATTTCACACACTTCTCATGCGAGCACTGGTGTGGCTTTGATCACAGTCGAACGAGGCGTCGGAGAGAATCGCATCATCGTGGTTCCCGGAGCGAACAACTTCTTGTCAAACTCGGATTTGGATCACGCTGTATCGTCTGGATTGCTGTCAAGTCGAGTTTTAGTTTGCCAATTCGAGGTTCGTTGTACGGGTCACATTCTAAGTTGTCACGCGTATTTCTCCAACCTTCACATGATCGACATTTGCTATAGGCTGTGAGTCAATGACGATAGCCAGGACCGAACGCCTTATTTAAGGGAGTTATGCTTTACGATTCAGACATAGAGTGACGAGGAATGCTTGTTATGATGCATGGCAGTGAAAGCCCTAAGGAAGCTGTCACGCTGATGTACCTATTACGAAAGTTTATTGAATGCATGTTTTATTCGGGATGCAGGCACCCCATCCTAGTCTGTTTTTGCTTACTCTTCTATAGAATCCGTAGCTATTTAGGTCCCATACCTCCCCATCTTTCAGGATTTTTACTTTTTCATGGTTGTGTGGCAGTTAAACATTCGGTACATGCTACCGGTTTAATGCGTTCTCTGATGATGATGATGATGATGATAAAATATTTAGATCGAATAGTGGAGATTAGGCACATTAGAAGTGAGATTTTACGCAGAAGTGCGAAAAACCGACGCAATGACCTTAATTGTTTTCGACTTCACCTTTAATTTTTTTCTCTCGATTTTACGACAGTGAAGTAGATACTCATCTGCCTGTAGGTATGTACTATGCATGCATGTATGTGTGCATGTAAATGCATTTGTATGCATGCTGACAAAGCTGAATTCCTTGCAATCATCATTCTAAATTGCTCGCTTGCATCCAATCATATTATTACCTTTTATTTTGTTTCATACGGCAGTTACTGTATGAACTCGATGTTTCTAGCCTAACTCTTCCCAAAAACCTTGTATTTTGCTAAGCTTCTGTGCAACCGCAAGAATGTTCATAATATACCAGTCCGAATACTGTCTACCTGATTTCACAATACTACACTCGAAAACCTTCGTTTGTTTCCAAACGAACAAATCAGTTCGTTGCTTCTGACGAATTTATATCTCGTTGTACCATCTGATAGCGATAATCCGACTGTGCTTTTGATGTATTGCCATAAACGGCAATGCTAGTTTTTGGTTATCTAGTTTTTAATTGATAGTGTTTTTTCGTGGGTCAGCTGAATTCGCTCGTGATAGTGTTTGGTTAATATTTTAATGAATGAAAAGTGTAATTCAAACATTTGATGCGTGCCTGCACACTTTAATCACGAACGGCTTCATCATTGAACTCCAAGTAATGTACTGATCAAGGTTTTGCTTTCTGTCGACACTAGATCGCACGATTATGACGTGAAACATCGTGTGGCGCTCCTATGCGATGAAGAACGCCGTGATAGTCGCCAACACGAAAAAGCGCCAGTGCTTCCTGTATCTTTTAGTTCTGCGATGTGGTCGAGAGTACTCGGTATAATTGTGAGCTGCCGTATTGGAGAGGTTGTGTAAATAATCAATTGTAAAGCCTACTCTCACTGACCGCATTCGGAAATCTTGGCTCACTAATAGAGCGAGCTATTGTTTGCTAACTAGGTGCTCAGAATATAACTCGGCACTGTGCATCTTCCGCGTGGATTAGCCACGATAACCAATTAGCGAAAATGTACTGGTTCAATATTAATGGCATAAGATAGAGTACGCAACATCGGTTTCGCGTACTCACCGGCTAGTTGATACAGGGGAATGCACTGCCATCAAGTTAGAACATCAAAATCCAATTTCAGCAATATATGACTTGCCGAAAATAAATATCCGTTTGCTAAGGGAGTTACATTGAGCAGAGAAGATATTCATTTCTCTCAACAAGGCAAAAGGGTTAGCTTTTTCATATTGATAATTGTAATATTCCACCGTTGAATGCTTAGAAAGTTTAAATTGGTTTATGGTACCCACTTGGACAGCTCTGTCTAGGCCTGGGCAGCCTGACATTATCTTAGCCCATGTGCAGCCTCTGACTGTACGGCACTTTGTCTGGATCAGGCTTGTGCTTTCATACATACATACTGCGACAGCTATTGTTTGAAACTAGATTACTGTGGTTCTATCAAAGTTCACAGTTTCAGCTAAATTCCGCTGACTAGATGAAAGATGTGCCCCTGCCCACGGTTATCTCACAATTACCTTTATAATTGTGTTTTTTATTAGAACGCGTTTGAGACGTTTTACAGCGAACTGTGCACAGTATGTGGATCAGACAAATAAGCCATATTAGCAAATTCTGAATTCACGGGATTAGCTATCTGTCTCCTAGGTAAAACAAACCGGCCACTCCACGTTCCGTACGTGAACAGCCTAATAACGTTTCCATCCCATTCATATTCAATAGCCAACCTTGTTTTAAATTGTGTGCTTACGGACATGGTATATTACACGAAAGTGCAATTATATGGAGCTATTTGTACTGCACAGGCAATTCCGTGTTAAAATGGTTCCCACGATAATATGGTGCACGTGGTAATACGCTGAAGCCAAAGTAACCTTACCACTTTCTTATGTATCTGTTTAGGCCTTGATAACCTGACGTAATCGTAGTTTATGTGCAGTGTTTCAATGTGCCCTAGGCCCTAATATTACACAGTTATCCATCTCTACCCAGATTCCAGCCAGTACTACGTTATACGCTTTGGAACTCGCGAAGCGGGAAGGTATTACCACCATCTTAAACCCCGCTCCAATGTCACAATCCTGCGGCAGCGAATCGAACCTTATCCAAACGATGCTTCCGCTGTGTGACTATTGCTGCCCGAATGAAGTGGAAGCGGTCGCGTTAACATCCCACTGTAAGCTGAACCCGCCTCGGGAAGACGACGAATGTGATGAGGCGCTTCCACGAGCAATCGTCGCTTGTCTACTATGTATGTCCGGTGCGGGGGTCAAATTCCCAATTGTTACTTTGGGTTCACAAGGAGTTGCTGCCCTGATCGATGACTCGCAAACCCCAGTCGAACTTCCAGCCGACGTATCAATATTTCGGTGCTTTGAATCGTCTTCCATCATTCGTTTGGCTGCGCCTCATATCAGCGAGGTCGTTGACACTACGGTATGTTTTGTTTGTCGTTAATCACTTTCAACCACACGATCAGACATTGCAGCACTTATAAAGTTGTTGGCATTTAATAGTTGTTCATCCATCTTCATAAATCCTATGAGGGAGTTTGCTGTTTACAGGGCGCTGGTGACTGTTTCGTAGGAGCGTTGGCCTACTTTGTCTCTCGTCAACCTGAACTTGGCCCCATCGAACATCTGCGCCGTGCGGTATGGGTCGCGAGTCAGTCGGTGAAAAAACCCGGTACGCAGTCCAGTTTTCCCAAAGCCGAAGACTTGCCGTCGAGTTTGTTCAAGCCTGGAACGTTCGTGTGGCCTGATTGATATCGTGACCGTTTCGCATATCTAGGCATTCCCTGGTTTGATCTTTCCATTCAATGATTTGCTTGGTCCGTTTGTGTTTTTTTCTAAATATTTTCATTATTATTTATTATGTTATTAAGATTACCGTGAAAATCACAATGATCATGCTAAAGTTGTTTTTTAATCATTCTGTGGGGGTCGTGGCTGTGAAGGTAATAAATTTCGCTCCTCATTCACTTTAATCAAATCGTGAAATAGATTTGCGTTTCAGAATCGCAGCAAGCAAACTTGTGGGGCTTCAAATAGCACGGAAGGTAGGTGTTGTGTCAGATGGAGCAATTGTATTGTGAGGATTTTTGTTGTTCCTTTGAAGTAGGCGCGAAATTGGGCGATTAAGTGAGAATTGAAAAGATGTATAAAAAGCTCACTTGTGTGCATTCCTATCACACACACTCCACGATCGGTTTTGTGCTGTTTGCACTCATCAGGTAGGGACAGTAAGATCAGGGTTCGCATGACCTTGAAATGGTGGATATTCTTTGAATATGATCGAGTGTATTTATGTTTAAGCGCAGTCTAATGTCGGATGGGTGCGGATGTTAAAAATGTGTTATGGAACGGTTTCCGTCCGATCCTGTGTCATAGACACCTCATTAAATTTCAGTTTCACGAGCAGATGTAGGTGTGGGAACTGATTACGGCCGGAACAGTTTTTGCTTAGCAATCTTGTGTATTTCTATTCGACGGTTTAAGTACAACAGCGCTTCATCAGATCTGCATGATAATTGATCAAACCATGTGTATGTGTGTATGAAATCAAAAGCCTGTAGTCACGCAAATTGCTACAAGGCAATAGACTGTACATGGGTCGAGGTTCGGTCAGGTTGCCCAAGTCCAGACAGATTAAAGGGTGAAGGTGAGACTCATGTGGCTCCCTAGCAGTGAAAAAATCATTTGCATGCATTTCTATCACACATTCTCTCCATGGATGTACACAATCGCAGGATTTTTTCATGTTCCACAGCTATTCAAATGCCTAAACAGATCGCTTCGGGAGGAACAATCTCTCTCGCAGAGGTAGACAGTACTCGGTCGATAAAAGTCAGTTGCACGCCGGCGGCGTGATCTGTGTTCAGCAGCCAAGAGTTGTATCTGCTCCTCCCAGCTTTACACAATGACTCCAATGTGAGCGGTCAAGAGCAAGTTCTTCCCAACTCGTGGGGTCAAGACCAAGAGCTTTCGTATCTTGTAAACGTCTTTGTACCGCAAGTGCAGTCTGCCCAATGGTCGACTTCCTGATTTCAACTCACCATAGAGTAGATCTGTAGCAGACCAGTGTCTCTAAACATTTATTATTGTACACTTCTATTTACTCTATCTTTCGCTAATATGTGATTCAAAGATCTGTCTGCATCTGGGTTGACGTAAAAAGCTACGAAATCTGTATAAGCGTAAACACGGGCACATTGAGGCAAGATATCGACACAAATGAAACGCTTTCCATCAAGTTTCGTGAACGGGTAAAGAGACATAAGCACGACACCTTTCCTGTGGCTTTCAATGCGCTTCGCCACTCCACTTGCTAAAAAGAAATTCAACGAGCTATCTGCAATATGTATGCTAAAATCAAAAGCTCATTAAAGTAGTTGGATTCTTTGAACACACTAGATTGTTGTTCGAAGACCTTGAGTCAGCGTTGGAGGAATATCATCATTTAGGGTTCAAGGAATGAGTACCACCAAAACATACTTAAACATTTCCACGATCCAGTAGCGCATCATTGACTTCATGTAAATCAAATCTGCAGGAACGTAGCAGGCGCTGTTTATGCAAATGGTTTCGGTGCTCGAAAGACTAAATGCAAATTAAATCGCACTGTGAGGAACGCGCTGCTTAGTAAAAGAATGGAAAATTCTGATTCAAACGAGCATGGTGGTACATACCGAAAATGCCAAACTGGCTGCTATTAGTAATCCGCAACACTGTTAGGAGCTAAAAATGTGTGTATTGTAGAGAGTTGAGGTTACCGTTAGGTCACAAAAATGACAAAACCCACGAAAATAATTAAAACAGAACAGTATGCTTTTATTACACATTCTCGTGCACTACACTAAGCGAGTATGGTTGCGTCTATTAAAACAGCTCAAGAATGATAAATTGCAGCTCTAAAGTCATAACTAAGTGCTGCTGCAAAAGTGACCGATAACGTGATCATACAAAATAGACGCGAGACCGGCTGGGATTTAAATAGGTATAAAAGCACAAGCCTAATCCAGACAAAGTGCCACGCAGTCAGAGACTCTACGTGGGTTGGGATACTGTCAGGTTGCCCAGACTTAGACAGATATAACGAAAGAAATAGAAATGGTAGTGAGACACCAGCGTGTGACAACCCCACGCAATGGTGACTTCAATGATCGACGTTGTTGGTAGTGATTGTGTTAGGAGGTGATCGACCAAAGTCGCAACGGAGAGAAATTGCTGTTGGGTAAGCCATGTTGTACCTTGGCAACAAACACCCATATTCACTAAATTCACATTGTCTGACTCGACCATGACAACCAACTTCCGTCGTTCCCAATATGCACATTCCCACGATTATGGTGTACCATAACACGTTCACTCTGTTGTTGCCATATAAATACAAACCATGTCCACGGTCGAAACGCACACACTGGGCGCTTGGACCTTGGACTCCTGATCAACGCTCAATTCCGGTCTCGTTCTGCTTTCCTGACTGTTGGGTTAAGAACAACGCATAGATTGGTAGAACGTAACGACTGTCTCGATACATCCATCATAACAGATTGATACATCACGACGCTTACTTGTCACGTACTGACGCCGGTGAGGGTAAAAAACGGATTGTTGTTGAAGGTGAAGCATTCGATTAATCGCAACCATTGCTAGATTGATTATGCTGTGAAACCGGAACCAGCCCGAACAAATCATGGATCTGACGAAAGCCAAGAATATCCACCCGACAGTGAGACAAAGACTAAAATAAACACATTGGTTAGCATGTCGGTAACACATTCAATCCAAAGCGGTGACTGCTGCGCGCCACATCGATAATCCAACTGTTACGATGGGTGTATCATAAATATTGCAGCAGAGACAGTGGTTGCGTTCTATCGATCTATGCGTTGTCCTTAACCACAGAACAAGACCGGAACGTTGATCGGGAGTCCAAGTGCCCAGTGTGTGCGTTTCGACCGTGGACATGGTTTGTATTTATATGGTAACAACAGAGTGAATGTGTGAGGGTACACTATAATCGTGGGAAGGTGCATGGTGGTAATAACGATGTCAGTTGTCATGGGCGAGTCAGACAATTTGAATTTTAATGAACATGGGGTTTGTTGCCGAGGTACAACATAACTCACCCAACAACAATTTTTCCTCCGTTGTGAAGCCGTTGAGAGGGTGCCCTCCTAACACCAACATTGACATACAACTGTGTAGTACTTGTGTTCTGTTCTGATAGTATCTCTGCCAACATATAGTCGATGGCTGCGATGGCTTGCCCGGTTTCGGGCTTGTGAATTTGTAATGTAATCTCACGCATTCACACAGTGCCACCTGACCAACGGATCCCACAAACTGTAGTTTCGCTTTCATCCATTGAGAAAATCTGTTTACGATTGATGACAGTGCAGCAATTTGCGATTCCGCACAATCGATTGATACTCAGCACTGACGTGAATTCAATAAAAGCACCGGCCTGAATCCAACTAAAGTGCCACACCGCCAGAAACCTTGCGTCGGTTAAGATACAGTCGGGTTGACCAGGTCTAGACAGATATAAGATGAAAGAATGACGTTTTCGCGTGCAGCTCAACATCTTTGATACTTGTGTACGAGTGAATGCTATGTAGCGAATGTAACAATCCATTTCGCAAATTTCACAACAATCTGCAGCTTCCAGTCATTAAGCATTGTTTCTATGCGAGTTCTCGTTTGAGTGGTTAACAGCAGTCAAAACATCATTTTCGTCCATCTTATCTAAATTCAAGTTGGCGCCACACTGCGGAATCTTCCGGCGACACACGCTCAATGTCAAAAGCTTTCATACCCTGGTTCCTACAAACGTTAAGCAACAAGCGCAAGTAACTTTGTCGAATTAGGACGAACATCCTTCGTTAAGTGAAACTTTCTGTGTTCATTGAACTACCCATTCACGTGATTATCAAACGACGGATGTTCCAGTGTTGTACTTTTAATTTTTAAGCCACAGTTAAGTTTATTACTATCATCAATATCAAACTTCCCTCAACTGTATGAAATCATGAGCTTGAAATCGAACAAGGTAGGCTACATTGCCGCCTTACCCCCTCCCCCCCTTAATACTCAACTTACAACCAGTATCAATGGGAACAAGAAATCAAAATCACTTATTTGCAACGTCAATTGTTATCATTTCTGTACACGTTTTACCCGAGAATCGCGGTGTCAAGTGGAATCGAACGAATCATGACGAGGCCTTTTTCGATTCTTGTTCATCTTGGCACCTGAGGGAAACCAAGGGAAGCAACGATGACTTTGTATCAGGAACTCAGATGGTGTGATGTGGCACACTTTCTGATCTTTGATCGAAAAGATTCGAAAATTAAGCCCTGGAGTAATTTAAAAAAGGTATATAATGTAATGTAGTTACCTAATTCAATACAGAAATGGCAGTGAGACTCCAGCGTGTTTTCGAATGCATCTAAATGCCGGTGGTAAATCCGTTTAACATGGTGTTATCAGCACAGCACAAAAGTGCTGCACAATTGCATGTTCGTGCAACGCAATATAATGATGAAAGCACAAGCCTGATCCAGGCAAAGTGCCACACAGTCAGAGACTGCACATGGGCAAGATACTGTCAGGTTGCCCGGGCCTAGACAGATATGAGAAACAAAATAGAAATGGTAGTGAGACTCCATCGTGTTTCAGCATGTAGCTCTTTATCGGTGGCCAATCAATTTAGCACGATGTTAGCCGCACAACACAGAAATGCTGCACAATTTCACATCCGCGCACGACAAAAAGAAATTGATGAAGATCGACACACTACGAAATTATAATGCAACAAATGGGATTCAATATTAATAAATCGTCTACATGTAGCAAAATCATTTCAGAACTGTTTCTATGACGTCATCGGGGGAAATAAAAATTTGCCCACGATTCGCAGAGCACTGGAATGTTGTCAATCGATTGATATTGTGCTAAGAGGTATTGTAGTGACCGGAAACACTTAAATTTCCAAGAAATCGGTCATTAAAGACATCGACAGCAAAGCACTTAACCGAGGTAGCACATAAATGCTACAATTGAATTATACCCCTTTCGTATAATTAACGAGTATAAAGAACCAAATGTTTGTGCTATGGCAGCAGAACTTGAGTTTGTGACACGCTTGCCAATCGCATCATCATCAGAGACAGCATTACACCGGTAGCGTGTACCGAATGCTTAGCTGCCACACAAACATGAGAAAGTAAAATCCTAAAAGATAGGGACTTAAATAGCTACGGATTCTATAGAAGAGTAAGCACAAACAAACCGGGAACATGCATTCAAACAAGTTTCGTGAACGAGTAGAGCGACATCAGCACGACAGCTTCCATGCGGCTTTCACTGCCATGCATCATAATAACGAGCGTATATCAAATATGAAGCGAACAAAATTTCTCGCTAACCACGATATTGAAGGTCAAAGAGAAAAAAGCATCGTGACGCATAATAACATAACATAATATCCCACCAAGACGTGAGCCTTGAGGGCAGGCGGATACATTGCTTGCCGGATGGAAACATGAGGTTTGTGAATATCTCAAAGTATATGGTACTGTTGAGAAGTAGCAAACAACAACAACAACAAACATCTCAACTTGTGCATGAAGAAATAATAGTTAGGTTGTATTGCTTACTAATAAGATTATAGTAGTATGATTCAAAAACATGTTCACGTTGAAACAACCAACCTCTTTCAGCCAAGCGTTTTTCACGCTTTCGGTCTTTAAACCAATCCACACGCTCTCTTTCGAACGCATTCGGTTGAGCGCCCTCATTGAGCAGCTTCTCCGCCTTGTCCAACTGCGATTGAGCGGCGCGAAGTTCTTTCTCTTCCTGCTCTGCGGCCAAAATCTCTTCGACCACCGGGTTCAGTTTGGTCAACTTTTTTCGAAATCGCTCGATAATTTCTAATTGCACAAAAAGTAAGCATTGCCGGTTCGGTTCGTATATAGATGAAAATTACTTTAGCATCATTATCGTGTGATGGAATGTTTTGTCTACAACGTATCATGAGATAATGCACAAATGGAGTGAAAGTATTGCGCGTAAGCTGTCTCTCATGGGTTGACTTGCACGGATGTGCAATCGTGCAGCATTTCTGTGCTGTACGGCTAAAATCGTTATAAATCGATTGGCCAACGGTAGCGAGATGCATGCTAAAACACGCTGGGGTCTCACTACCATTTCTATTCCCCCCTCATACCATTCTGGGCCTGGGCAACCTGACAGTATCTTAGCCCACGTTCAGTCTTTGACTGTGCGGCACTTTGCCTCGATCAGGTTTGTGGTTTCATACCATGCCGTGTGTTGATTGATCAACGAATGAATGAAATGAGGTTTTACAATCAGCTTCGGACTGATTATTAGTCAATAAGCGCACATTAAGGACAAAACAGGATATTATACATTAAAGAAATGATTTCGACATGACAGTTTATTAGTGAGAGTAACATTAGAAAACCGTTTGCGTGAGAACAATACGGGTCCAAGAACAGCTTCTTAGATCTCAATTGGAATATGTTTGGGACCGATCGTGTATTGATAATGCAAAGAAATTTGAGTGCAATCGGTTAGAGCAGGTTTTGGGTGACGTTTCACTTCTGACACAGAAGCTTGCCAGATCAAAGGTGATATGTGATATATGTCATCCTGATAAATGAGTTTGGCGCAAGTAAGATTCCCAGAGAGTATTTTCAATGAAGGATGAAACAATGTAAGAGAACAAGGTATGAGATGAGACTAAAAACACGAGGCGTGAAAGTGAGAAATGAGTTAA
>JACCGJ010024597.1:0-10114 GCA_013407085.1 Atriophallophorus winterbourni
CGGCACAAACTCCAGTTTTTGCTCCTCACGGAGTTGGCTCTTCCCGTTTGGTACTACTTGCTATGATTTAATTTTTGCTGCTATATGCTTTATCACCTTCTTCTAGTCTTATTGTAATACTCTTTCTCTTTGCAGCCACTATACTCCAATTGTGATTTGAATAAAGCCTAACTTACAGGCAATCATTCTTCTCACTCGTTTGTTTGATTGATCAATCAGTACAATTTATTCAAATCACTATTTGCAAATGGAACGGTTTCTGCGACCTGAGAAATTCAATGCTGACCCAAACGCCTCAGACGCCGCTAAACGTTGGAAACACTGGTTCAATACATTTTCTAATTTTCTCGATGAGCTGAACGAGCTCGAACCAGATAAGCTGAAAGTATTATTCAACTTCGTTTCCTCTGATGTATATGATTTACTTGCGGATTGTACTACATACGCCGAAGCCTTTTCCACCTTGGAGGCCTTATATGTTAAACCGAAAAATGAAATTTTCGCTCGACATTTATTGGCGACATGCAAGCAAGAAGGCGGTCAATCACTCGACCTATTCACTCATAAACTACGAAACCTTGCCAGGGATTGTAATTTCAGTGCTGTCAGTATGGAGCAGTATAAAGATGATGCACTCCGAGATGCCTTTATCAGCGGTATTCAGTCCACTGCAACCCGACAGAGATTGTTAGAACATTCAACGCTCAACTTCCAGAAAGCATTCGATACAGCAAGATCACTCGAACTAGCTCTCAAACAATCTGAATCATATGCTAACAGGCTGCCATGCACCAACAATGATATCCCCCTTAACCAAACACAAATACATCCAAATACGCCCGTAGAGGTGACTGCCGCCGCGCATACTGCAAAATGTTATTTTTGTGGGTTATCTAGGCATCCAAGACCAAAATGTCCTGCCAGAGAAGTTGTTTGCAAAGGATGTGGAAAAAAAGGTCATTTTCAACGAGTTTGTTTGTCATCATCTGACACAAGAAGTAACCGTCCATCGACAAGTTCAGTTGTTTCCGCTTTGTTCTGTTCCGCTGCCCCTGTATCCCTGTCTAATGCAATCATTATTGTTTACGTCAAAGGCATCCGACTGCAGGCTCTCATAGATACTGGGAGCTCTGAGAGCTACATAAATTCCTCGGTTGTTCGTAAGAACTCTTGGGAACTAGTTCCGTGTATAAACAAAATAACCCTGGCTAATACCGAACATACGAGTCAAACCGAAGGCATGGTTTACCTACCCATTCGCTACAAGAAATCAGTTTATCCACAATTCAAATTTTCAGTCATGCCTAATCTGTGTGCAGATGTACTGTTTGGACATGACTTTTTGAAAATGCACGAAAAGGTCGAGATCCCGTTCGGAGGCCCCAAACCTTCGCTCTCTATATGTGGACTTATGGCAGCCAAAGTCACACCGCCGTCTCTCTTCGAAAACTTATCTGCTGACTGCAAGCCTATAGCCACTAAATCCAGACGCCACTCTTTTGTCGATGAGCGTTTCATCAGATCGGAGATTGAACAATTGTTGAAAGAAGGTATAATTGAGTCATCATCTTCACCCTGGCGGGCTCAGGTTCTAATTACTACCAGCGAACGTCACAAAAGCGGTTAGTTATTGATTATAGCCAGACAATTAACAGGTTCACGCAACTTGATGCTTACCCTTTGCCAAGGATCGATCAACTAGTTGAAAATGTCGCTGTTTACAATGTTTTCAGTACTCTAGATCTGCGAAGCGCATATCACCAGATACCCCTACGTGACGGGGATAAACCATTCACCGCATTCGAAGCTGCCGGCAAACTCTACCAATTCCGTCGAATTCCATTTGGTGTGACCAACGGAGTCGCGTGTTTCCAGCGGATCATTGATGAACTAATAATCAAAGAAAAACTATCTGGCACGTTCGCGTACATTGACAATGTCGTCATCTGTGGTCGAGATAAAGCCGATCACGACAGAAACCTATCCAACTTTTTAAAAACTGCAGAAATGTACGGACTAACTTTCAATGATACGAAGAGTATAATTGCCGTGAGTTCTATCAAAATACTCGGTTACGAGGTGTCCAAAGGTATCATCAAACCTGACCAAGACCGCCTGGCCCCTCTAAGAGAATTACCACAACCAGTCGACCTTAAATCTCAACAACGAGCAGTTGGCATGTTTGCCTATTACTCCCATTGGATACCCAGCTTTTCAGACACTATATATCCACTTATCCATAACCGAGTTTTCCCCCTTCCTGAATCTGCGCTCACTGCTTTCAAACAGTTGAAAAGCCGTCTCGAGGATGCCTTGCTAATCACAATCGATCATGCGGTTCCATTGACAGTAGAAACTGATGCATCTGACGTCGCGATCGCCGCAACGCTTAATCAGAGTGGTAGACCAGTAGCTTTCTTCTCACGAACGTTGAATCACAGTGAGCAATACCACTCGGCTATCGAAAAAGAGGCGTGTGCAATCGTTGAAGCTGTCAGGAAATGGAGGCATTATCTTATAAACCACCCATTCAGACTAGTGACAGACCAGCGTTCCGTCCCTTTTATGTATGACAATAGACAGCGTGGTAAAATTAAAAACGACAAGATTCAACGTTGGCGTTTAGAGCTGTCACAATACCAATATGATGTGGTTTACCGACCAGGCCGACAGAATCAAGCAGCGGATGCACTTTCACGTGCCGTATTTGGTTTTGTGGAACCATTAATAAAACTGCGTCAGCTACATGATAACTTATGCCACCCTGGCGTCACCCGCTTCATGCACTTTATTCGAGCGCGAAACTTGTCTTACTCCTTGGATGAGGTCCGTAAAATGACTGCTGATTGTTCTGTCTGTTGTGAAATAAAGCCACAATACTTCAACCCTACAGGCGCCCACTTGATAAAGGCTACCCAGCCTTTCGAAAGACTCAGTCTCGATTTTAAAGGACCACTACCATCAACAAGCCGGAACCGCTACTTGCTAACAATCATCGATGAATATTCCCGCTTCCCGTTCGCTTTTCCTTGCCCTGACATGACATCACAAACTATCATCAATTGCCTTCTGGTAGTTTTCACAACATTTGGCACGCCGGGTTTTATACACTCTGATCGCGGTTGCTCTTTCATGTCTAATGAACTAAGACAATTCCTTCACAACAATGGCATCGCTACTAGCCGTACAACGCCATATAATCCACAGTGCAACGGTCAAGTTGAACGGCTCAATGGCACTTTATGGAAGTCGATTCTACTCACTCTGAAATCCCGTGGTCTCCTTACTGGCCAATGGGAGACGGTCCTTCTAGATGCATTGCACTCAATTCGGTCGCTACTGTGCACCACGACAAACACCACACCACATGAACGCCTATTCGCATACAATCGTCGGACAGCGACTGGTACTACCCTTCCTACGTGGCTAACTACACCCGGTATTGTGTTGCTCAAGAAACAGTCCCGTGATTCCAAATACGATACTTGTGTTGATGAAGTTGAATTGTTAGAATGCAACCCACAGTATGCCCACGTCCGTTTACCTGATGGTCGAGAACATACAGTTTCAATCCGTCATCTAGCTCCAAAAGGTAACGATTGTCTGCAGGCCACTCGCCCTACTAATCTTGAGCAACACACTCCTGTTAATCCTGACGAACATTCTGAAACTCCTGAATTCGGTGGTGATGATTGCACAAAGTCCCTCGCTCCTCGTTTAACTCAATCTGATGCAACTGAATCGAAACTCGAGGATCATATACAAAAACAACAAAGAGTTCATTCTTACAATTTACGCAACAGACAAGCATGATATTGCACATTTTTGTTCATCACCATACTCTCATTAATATTCGGCGGGGGAGAATGCTATGATTGAATTTTGCTGCTATATGCTTTATCACCTTCTTCTAGTCTTATTGTAATACTCTTTCTCTTTGCAGCCACTATACTCCAATTGTGATTTGAATAAAGCCTAGCTTACAGGCAATCATTATTCTCACTTGTTTGTTTGATCGATCAATCAGAACAGTACTTAATCGGTGAAGCAGAATGGACGCCAGTATTTTAGGAGCTACTGAAATGAGACTGATACCCCGATGATTTTCACAGGAATCGCGCCGTCCCTTTTTGAAAATCGGAGCAATTACTGATTCTCTCCAAGGGATCGGAACGCGTTCCTCAGCCCATATGTTGGCGAACAGCGCTTGAAGTTCGCGAACTAAAGCGAAACCGCCGTCTTTGAACAATGACGGAAGCAAGGCATCAGCACCTGATGCCCGATGGCGCTTAAGGCTCCGGACTACACTGTAAATCTCTGATTGAGTCGGAGCCTCAAGAGAAATCGACCATGGGGTACAGTGTTCCGTATTCTCGATATTAGTGGGTGCAGAAGGCCAGTTAAACTGTGCTTCAAAATGTTCTGCCCATCGCTCCATGCGTCTGTGCATGTTAAAAACTGGCAAACCATCTGCTTCACGTATCAACTCACTGATGCCTGGTCGCCCGCTTCCAGTTGTTCTGATGAGTTGGAACAATTTTCTGAAATTGCCTACAGCTGCCGCCGATTCCATTTCCGTAGCCTTAGAACTCCACCAACTTTCCCTGTCGGTTCTCAAACTGGCAACCAGTTTACGTTTAATAAGCCTTCGTGACGCATCATGTATGCTATCAGCAGAAAGCAACCGACGTTGGTCCATTAACTGGAGAGAATTCGCAGAAACCCAGTGCTGAGCTACACGGGATGTCAACCCACAACTATCCAACGCGGCTGTTTCCAAGGAGGTTTGAATCCCACTCCATTGGTCATCGATACTATTTTGGGGAACTGTAGACAGATGCAGACTCAAATTGGCCTGAAACCCTCGGAGAACCGGGAGATCGTTAAGCCTAGCAACAGTCAACTGCCTTGCAACATTTCTACGTTTCCCACCAAAACGCATCGAGAGCTTAGCACAGACTAACGCATGATCGGACTCTAGACAGGTGCCCCAGTAGGAGCGGCAATCTTGCACACTCCCTCGCCCGGAGTAGCTGATAGCAATATGGTCAATTTGCGTGAACAAGGCCGCCGATGGAGATCTCCAAGTGGAGCAGTGGCGCTTCGAATGGCGGAAGTTAGTGCTGGCAATGTACAGTCTGTGCTCTGAGCACAAGTTAAGCAATCTTTCGCCGTTGTCATTACGATGACAATCGAGACCAAATCGTCCACCCACTAAATGCTCGTTTAAGGATAGACGGCCAACACGTGCATTCATGTCTCCAGCTAGGACAACGATGTCACTCCTCGATGCAAGTCTAATGAGTTCTTGTAATCTTCCATAAAACTCATCCTTGTCACGTTCAGAGCTACAATTAGTCGGTGCATAGGCAGCAACCACAAACAGGTCGCGGGATTGGTTGCGAAATCGGCCTTTTTTGCACGGACCCTGTAGTCTTACTGCACAAAGGCGACTGTCGACTGGGATCCAGTCTAACAGTGCGACCTCAGCTCGCTCACTCAAGACGATTCCGACACCAGCTTGACCAGATACCATGGCATCGTCATCAGTGGACAAACGTAGATAGTGTGACTTACGTAAGTTAGAAGGGTTAGACAATCGGGTAACTGAGCTAGAGTTATGCATGCGTGTTTCCGACAAACAGCACACATCGACGTCGAGGCTATCAAGCGTGCGAGCCAAGGCTGCCTGCTGTCCGATGCTAGCTAAAGGCCGTACATTAAACGCAGCTAATTTGAATGGTACGCGTGGGCGGAAGAACGCTCTGGAGGCATTCGAAGCAGGCAAAATATTCGAAGTAGCTGAAGTTGGAAACCTCGATGAACAAGCTGCACTTCTGTCAGGGCTAACCAAAGAACCACAAAACGGAAAACAGTTATTGAAAAAGTTTGCATGCAGTGTGAGATCATGTAAAGCATTTGGAGCAGAGAGCAAAGAGCTTGAGAGCAGAGAGCGCGAGAGCACGGGATCTGTCATTTTTACCTTTATTTTCATAATTGCTTGTGGGCGTGATACTACCCGGTTGCCCATGCCGAAGTAGGGGGTTAGCTTAGGGGGCCCCACCCGGAGCCTTTGGCTAAAAAGCCTGAACCACAAGGCAGTGGCTTGAGACTGAGTTTGTCGGACCTCTATCCATCGACCTTCCTGGTATGAGTAGCTCTACTGGCACCAAAAGGCACCACCCAGTATAGCTCAATGGGTCATGAAGGTACACAAACCATCGCACCACGTTAAGGTCCAGTCTCAGCGCGACGGGGTCCAGTCTCAGCGCGACGGGTCCCGTCTCACCGCGACGGTCCAGTCTCAGCGCGACGGTGATCAGTGATTAGTTTAAAATGAGACCCAATGAGATAATGTCTCCATTTTCGAATTGCTTCAACGATCGCGCAAGCTTCCTTCTCGATCGCGGGATGATTACGCTCACTTGAAGAGAGTGTGCGGGAGAAGAAAGCAACCGGGCGTCCATTTTGGCTGAGAGTAGCTGCTATTGCTACATCGGATGCATCTGTTTCGACAACGAGAGGTACGTCACGATCAACTGAGAAAAGGGATGCCTGCACTAATTCAGATTTCAGGGATGTGTAAGCGTTCAAAGCTTTCCCGGACAGTGGGAAGATTTTATTGTGAACCAGAGGATGGATTTTATCGGAGAACTGGGAGAACCATTGAGAATAATAAGGGAGCATTCCGATTATTCTCTGTTGTGCTTTGGCATCACAGGGTGGAGGCAGCTTGAGTAAGGCATCAAAGCGTTCAGGGTCTGGTTTCACATTACCAGCAGATACTTCATAGCCCAACAACTTGATTTGCCTGACCGAGAAAATACATTTGGTGCGATTTCGAGTCAGACCGTATTTTTCAACGACTTGTAGAAATTTGTTGAGGTTGACTTCGTGCTCCTTTTCGTCTCGCCCACATATAGTAATGTTATCAACGTAAACGAACGTTCCTTGAAGAGATTCGTCACGAATTAATTCATCCATGGCACGTTGAAAACAGGCAACCCCGTTGGTTACCCCGAAAGGGATACGCCGGAATTGAAACAAATTGCCACAAGCCTCAAACGCCGTATAGAGTCGGTCATTTTGCTTTATTGGAACCTGGTGATATGCACTTTGTAAATCAAGTGCACTGAAGACCGCGAATTGGGAAATTTTTTCAATCAAGTCGTCGATTCTCGGCAAAGGGTACGCATCTAATAAAGTATACCGATTGATTGTCTGGCTGTAGTCAACAACCATGCGCTTTTTGTGTTTTTCATTCGTTGTCACCAGAACCTTTGCTCGCCAAGGTGATTGGGAGGGTTCGATTATATCATCATTGAGTAGTTTCGTGATTTCTGAACGAATAAAGAGTTCATCATCGTGACTATGTCTTCTTGACTTTGTAGATAAAGGACGACAATCTCGTTGTAAGTGAGTGAAAAGTGATGTTGGCGGTAGCAGGGCGACCGACAAACTACAGAGAGAGAATGCTGGTTTCATTCCTTCAAACGGTATTTCGACTGATCAATGGCGTTGGAGAAAGTCGTGTCCTAGCAAAACATCGGCGCATAGATTTGGAAGAATAGATAGTTTTATGTTTTGGTAGACGTCATTTTTATGTACGAGGGACACAAAGCAATGGCCTTTCGTTTGGCTCAGCATGGAAGTAGAAGCCAATATGATTTGATTAGTAGATTCGAGGACGGGCCAGCGATTTGTTTGCACGATTGTTTCAGAAACGAAGTTTTCAGAGCTTCCGGTATCGACTAAAGCTTGTAGAGGTACACCATTGACAATTATTTGAGTAACTGCTTTGGCAAGACTGGTTGGGGCTGCAGCTGTAATTATGGCAGAAGAAAGAAAAGGAGTAGCAAAAGAAGCATGTTTCGATTTGTCACTCGAACGGCATACTTTGTGGAAATGACCTTTCTTGCCACATGATTTGCACTCCGCATCCCTAGCGGGGCATTTCGAGCGTGGATGTCGATCGTAACCGCAAAAGAAACAACTGGAACGTGTGGTAGCCAGAGTTGTCTCAGAACTGAAAGGAGTTGAATCGGTAGTGGCGTGAGACGCATCGATTGCAGCAGCACCGTAATTACTAGGTGCAGGTTGGATAAACGAATGAGATTGACGTTGGGCCAAATCGAGGGCCTTTGCCTGGTCGAAAGCAGTTTGAACATCCAATGTCTTGTTTTCCAACAACCTCTGACGAATGGCGTTAGTCAAAAGCCCGCTTATGAAAGCGTCCCGAATAGCATCTTGTTGGTCTTGTTCAGCACTAACGACTTTAAAGTTACAATCCTTTGCAAAATTACGCAATTTCTGCATGAACTGGTCAAGCGTTTCGTCGCGATTTTGTTTACAAGTGGCAAGGATATGTCTTGAGAATATCTCGTTTTTGGGCTGAACATAAAGAGAATTCAGGGTAATGATGGCTAAATCGTAGTCAGTGCATTGAGAAATGACTTTATAGACAGCAGGCGATAGGAAATGGATAAGAGTCTTCAGTTTGTCTGGTTTGAGAGATTCAACTGTATCGAGGAAATTCGTAAAGGTCAAAAACCAGTGTTCCCATGAATCGGTAGCATCTGCAGCGTTGGGATCGGTATCGAAGCGTTCAGGACGGAGTAAACGATCCATTTTTTAGTTGATTAAATTGTAACGAGAAAGAGTGAATGATACTTCCAAACGATTGAGAAGATAACGCCTGATAGAAAGGCTTTAATCAACTAAAGAACACGAGTATGAGCTACAACAAAAAGAAAAAGGTTAGATGTGTAATACGGTAAAATAAGCGTGTGTACACAATAAAAGGAATGTCAAAACAACACGACAATACTTTCATTTTATATAGACTTAGTCTACTTTCACGAAGGAGGAATTTTTGATTTATCAAACCAAAATTCTGTCTAGCTCTTGCTATGAGAAATCTTGTTCGTTGAAATTGAGAGTTGAAGAATATCTAAATCCTAAGTATTTGATTTCGTTAGAAGGTGAAAGTGGTGTATTGTTGAGAATAATACTACCGGGGGGTATTGAGCAGCGTATACCCATGAATTGCGTCTTCAGATCTGAGAATTCTAAACCCCATTGTGAGCCCCAACTTGAGTATTGGCCCTAGGACTGAGACTTGAAGTACGCCAGTTGTAATTGCAACTGGGATAGATAGTGTCCCATCAACTCTAACCCTGATGACTCTAGCAGTCAAATAATCTTCTATCCAGACCAAGCCAAGAATCTGTCACCCACCCCCAGCTGCATTAGTTTCATTACCAGTATGTTGCGATTAACAAGGTTAAAGGCATTTAGACGCATCCAATTAACAAGTATGGATGGGGTATACATTATTCACGGATTGAGTCCGGTTATCAAGAGTTGTTTAGATTGGTGAGGTGGGAGCGTGTTGATTTGAATCCGTCCTACCTGTTAGGAAGGCCTTTATCCAAGCAAGTAGACTACCCCGAATGCCTTTTGCTGCTAGCTTAATCTCTAGAAGGCGGTGGTTTACGGAATCAAAAGCCTTGCTGAAGTCTAGGTAGAAGGCTTCGACAGGCTTCCCTTCATCCATCCTTTTAGTGGCAGTATTGAGAAAACTAAGAAGGTTTGTCAGGCAGGATCTACCCTTAAGAAATCCATGCTGAGTTACACTCAGTAGAGAATGCCGACAAAGATGCTGACAGATTTTGTCACGCAGCAGTTTTTCCGTTACTTTCGAGACGATGCTAGTCGGGCTGACAGGTCTATATTTACCAACAGTCGAGCTGCAACTACCCTTGTCTATTGGCACGATTATAGCTTCTTTCCACTCACTAGGAACCACTCCCATGTTCAAGCATGAATTGAAGAGCTTGCATAAGGGTTCTGTAAGCACTGGGGCAAGATTCTTTATCATAATCGAGTGGATACCGTCTGGTCCCTCAGCTTTGTTGACGCGAACATGGAAAAGTGCTTCATACACCTCGGATTCCATGAAGGACAACTCATCTAGTGCAGGAGCGCCAGGTAGTAGATTAAACGAGCTAGACGGAGCAATTAAAGAATTATCACGTCTCTGAACGCCACTGAAGAACCTAGAAAAGCCACTCGCCTTGGATTTGAATTATGCGCGGTACGTTCAGTTCAGTTC
>JACCGJ010024598.1:0-31233 GCA_013407085.1 Atriophallophorus winterbourni
CAATTATGGCTCTTCCGAGGGAGTTTGTTCAAAACGCATGCCAGCCAGCGCTTTTCTTGGCGATCGAATTAGACGTTCCCCAAATGTTCGTTTCAATAGCAAATATATGCGTACCGCCAGCATAGCAGCTTGTAATTCAGGGCTGAGAATAGACACCGTTTTAAAGGTTTGACTCTAGACTTTGAAAATGAAAGACGAGCTGGTTACACGAATTCTTTATCAAATATATGTCCATATGCCACTGCTCCGTGAACAATTTCAGATGCATCGTACAATACATGTAAATGTATTTGCGTATCATGCTGGTTATACCCACCAATGCAACGAGGTACACGAAGCATCTTGAAAGAACGTAAGATTGATATAAATCTATCAAATAACAACACAATATCATCAGGCATCTTTTCATCCCATCCCAACGTTATCCTGCAAATTAATTGTGAAATGTAAATGCTTCCCGGTCAGAATCCATGGACTCCTTAACGCAAGTTGATCGTATAGACTTCTGACCATGGACAGTATTCCTCTTCTTGTCAATTATCGATCAAGTATGTTGAACTCCAATGAATTGAATTGAATTAGAGGTATGAGCACAGCAACGACTTCTGGTATTATGGAGATGTCAATGATATATCTGCGTAACTGCCATCTATCTACTGAGGAAATTTTACGGTCTTTTAGTTTCGATGCATATGTTCCCCATGGTAATTATTCGCTATTTTATTTTTCTGCCCTAGACATTGTCCATTTAGATGGGACTCTCGCGTTCGAACAAATTATTCTGAGTGTGGCAATAGGATAATAAAGTGCAATAGCTTCAAGATGTATTGCTGGTGGCAGATATAGCCGAATACATATTGTGAAGCAATTCTCAATATTCCTATGCTTCTCGACCCTGGGATCGGTCAAACGGTGGACGGTAGCCCAGGTCGTTAAGGCTTAGGACTACAATGGTCATGGCCAAGGGTTCAAATCCTACCCGAAGTGGAGGATATGCGCTGCTAATGAGCTCAAAATAAAAGCGAATCTCGTGTTCAGTGTCCATTATGGGCCGTCGTGATCAACTTTTTGAATAGTTCTCTGGGCTTGGCACGGATATGTAGTCACTAATATAAACAACATATTCTCCAAACATCGCCTCAATGACTGAATATACAATTGATGAGCTACAAGTAATTTTATGTCAACTTGATACTTGGAGCCTGTCAATTTCACATGATTCTTGAATAGGCAAGTCATTTGCAATGTGTGTGTTGCGTATCGGAATTAATGAGAATTGGTTCTCGTATGCAAACAATTCAAATTAGAAATACAGATAGTATGACTGTTCTGTTCTTATCAGAATACTGAGACCCACATAGTCAGCGCTCATCTCGAGTTTCTCTGACATGCAGCATTACCCGTGTTATTTTATGGTGGGATACTTACATCAGTTCACATGAGATGGAATCCCGCTCTGGTTAAAATGTTTATTATTTCGCCGACTCAAGCATGCAGTTATTCCAAGCTAACGTCAATCACGCAGATGTGAGTTGTTTGAAGGGGATAGCAAATGGCTGCATGGAAGGTTAATTTGATTAAGCACTTTACCTCGTTGTTCCTCGTTGTCGTCTGTATATCGCTGAATAAAATTTCAATCTTCAAATACGCATTTCGTATGGATAAATAGAAAGTACAAATACAAACATTGTCGCTCTGCGTCGTGGAGTATCCAATAGCTGGATATATTTTTCATTCAGGGATCCCATGCCTGTATATCAAATTTGATATAAGGACGGAAGTAGGTTAAAATCAATTTGCAGATTATATTGGCGTCAAACGATCTAAGGGATCTTCTGAAAGGAACCAAGTTGCCTTCACCTTAGCTGGCAAAATGTCGACAGTACATAGTTTCCTGAGTCAGACTGAATAATCACTCCAAAAACGTTTTTGATGGTAGCGGGTTGAATAACAGTTTGACCTATGTAATATTATTTTTCAAGTTGCTGTTGCGCGATAATAGGCTGTATTTCGTGGCATTCAGTGGCAATTCGTTTTCTAGTGAACAGATATAAATCATATCAAGATCCCATTGCAGGCACTTCATGTCGTCCGTGGAATTAATCTTACACCAAATCTTCGCGTCATCTGCGAAAATAAGCACTAGCGACTGTACTTTAGTTGGAAAGTCATTTATGCATGTTAGAAACAAAAGAGGCCTGAGTACTTATCCTTGCGAGAGAGCACACGTAACTTAAATTGACTCCGATTTCTCTGTTTTGACTTGCATTTAAATCTCACGGTATATAAACAATTCTCTTATCCATGTGTGGAGTTTGCCATCTACTACATCGGTATGGAGTTTAGACAAGAGTAGTTCGCGGTTGCCTTGACAAAAGGCTTGTGAGAAATCAATATATGGTATGACCACTAAATGACCTAACTTCAATCATCTCATCTGCGGCTTGCGTTAGCTCATCTAGTAGTACGTAGGTATTTAATCCAGCAAGAACTTGGTGTGTCAGATGGTGAGATTTTTTATTTTTAACTGTTTAAACAAACTTTCGTCCATTCAACTGCCGCCAAATAGCTCTTTTATATGGCGAAGAAGTTGAGAGGGTTTATATTGTCAAGCTCCATCTGCGAGAAAAGGGTTGCGAGATTTCGTTGCTCGGAAATACCAAATCGTTCTATCAATGCGGATTTCAAATTTTCGTATGGATCGTCCTCCGGCATGGCTGGAAATAAGTCACTGACCTCCTCGGCTACATCAAGTGGGAGTAAGCGGAACACGTGAGAAAACATCAGTTATGTTATATATACGAAAAGTAGCATCAATTTGTCCGAACCAAAGACGGAGACTAGAAGTATCTAAAGCCGGTAATGTGCATTGAATATACTGCGATTTTTGAATGGAAGAAAATTTACTAATCGAAAATGGCTCATGGTGGTGTGTTAAGCGAGTATTCCAAAAATGTACTAAAATGGACATACACGAATTTACAGTAAATTGAAAAAATGCGGTTTGTCGGGCTCACCAATTATGTAGTGGACCAAAATATAGGTTTGCACTACACAAATTACAACTCAAATGGAATAAACTCACTAAAAGTCCGAAAAAGAAAATGTCAAGAGAAAGATCCAGTGAAGTCCAACGATAGCTAGATAAACCACACAGGAAAATGTAAGTGATGGAATCCAAGGTGCAGAATGCGCTGAAATTTTGGAAGATTCGCTAATCACAAACTCCGCAAAAAGCGAGGCACATAAACTTCGCAACTACGGAAGAAGACAAAGTCTGAGGGTTCGAAAATATATATTAACCGCCAAAATGTATATTTAGCAAGCATACATGGCCAAAAAACGAATAACCATACAAGGCCAAAAGTTGGATGTACAAAGTGCAAATAAATGTAAATTCAATCGGTAATATCCGTTTTATGTTACGTTAGCTTTGATGTGAGTGCGTTATCCACCAACGTCGATACAACAAGTGTGGTGCAACTAGCTTGACGTTTCTTGGAATCTGATGCCAGTTTGTTAGATCGAACAAACTTGAGCGTCTAGCAAATTATCAACTGTGCGTCGATCAGTCTAAGCTTCTACCACATAGTATTTCAAAGAAGGGTTGGTAATGCTTTCACTGATATCTCCAGTGTTTGCGAACATGTATATTTAGCATTTCGAGAACAAAGTCCCTACCAATGAAGGGCCTAAGCCAAAACTATGGTCGCGATATGTTGATGACACATTTGTTATTATCAAGCTAAATCAGTTAGAGGTTTTCTTTAAACGTTTAATTGAAATAGATTCACGTTTTACAGTCACAAATGAAGTGGAATCTTGCACAGTCACTCTTCGATTTTTGGACAGTTTAGCACAAAAAGTAAAACGTAATATAAAAAAGGTTGCCTATCGGAAACCTATCGATGCAGATGTTATACTACGATACACTTCCGCTAATCCAGGACAGATCTTCGAGTAGATAGCTCGTTCCATTTTCCGTAAGATTGAACACATTTGCAGCGACGAAAAAGACCGTAAACTGGCATAGTGAGCAAAAGGCACGTAGATTGAGGTTTTCCAAATAGTTTTGTAAAACGCCACTCGATGAAGGTAAAATACCCATCAGAAACATCGCCGAAAAATTGGCGATATACGGTTCGTATACTGCATGTAAAATGCACATCTAAAGATACGTATAATACTGAACTAGGCGGCCCTCCGCGTACCTAATGAAAAGGGAGTACTATCCGTTAGGTTCAGATGCACCACAAGGATAAGACACCTTTATTTAGCGTTACAAACAGCATCTACAGAAGAACTGTTCGTATGTTTACATATGGCAGACTTCCAGTGAAATTCACACTGGAATCGAAAAACACCGAAAGCGAGTGCGTAGACAGCTCCATGATTCGAGGTAATATCAATCCCTTATTCGTGATTCCGCCTTAGTGGAGTACGTTTTAGATACGGGCCACATCGTCGATCTAACAATGTGGAAATAATGAAACGCGGGATTGAACCGTATAGCGAAGGACTACATGTGGAGGCGATCGAAATTGCCAAGGCAGGTCGATTGGTGGTAGATTTGGCAGATACCTCCACAATCTGGCGCTCAGCACTGATGCGAAGATAAATGGTTGTTATTCAACTTATAACTACTACTTCATTATATTTTTGTTTTTCTTCAAAAACAGCTTAACCTTAGCCCCGTTAGTTATGTACTTTTATGCATGTGGCCGCTGTGTCAACTGACCTAGTCCGTGTTCACTTGTATTAGATTTATATGGATACACACTAGTAGGAAATCGATTACTGATCCCGGACATTTCCACTAGACCTGACACAGCGTAGGCGTATAATAAGCTGTTTAGCGGTCAGGTCAAATCAGTGGTGGGGGTTTGACTACTACTTAACCATGTTCCCTGTCCCGACTATCACCCTTGGTCTGACGATGCTTCTGTGTCAGAAGTGAAAACACGATCGGTCCCAAACATATTCGCTTCGATTGGTGCATGTACAAAGTACGAAGATACAAATGGAAAGTAGTTAAATATTGATCGTCCTCCGGCATGACATGAATTAAGTCACTGACCTATTCGGCTACAACGAGTGATATTGTTACGATACTGAATGCATTTAATCTGATATATACAATTGGAAAATAGTAAAAAATGTAAACAAAGTTAAACGTGTATGTCACAAAGTGATTCCTGGCCAAGCGCTCCAGGCGCATATAAGGGATGGGGATGTGAGCACCACAATACATTGGTCTTTTATATGCGTCTGGAGCACTTGACCAGGAATCACTCTGTGATTCTGTATTTGAACATTGCGGTTCGTTGTAAGAACTCTATATAACAGTGGCATACAAGTTTAACTTTGTTTACCACTTTCAAAACTGAAACTGTGGGCCTCTGTCAGTTCCTGTGATGGCTACAAGCAACTGCAACAAACAGTTGATGACTTAGTCAATTGGACACATTGCTGGTCACTGCCTATTAATGAGGACAAGTCATGCGCATAAACTCCGATGACACTGGTGGTGAATACCTTCTTAGAGGTAAGCCCATTAGAGCGTTGACGGTCGAAAATGACTTAGGGATTCTGGTTATGGATTCCTTGAAGTCGAAGACTGACACTTGTCGGAGACTATGCAGCGCTACCAGGATGCACTGGGCGATTCGGTGTTTATTACTCCATTACCCCGCAAATGTTACAGACACTTTTCTCCGTGTACATTCGTCCTCTGTTGGAATATGGGCTACCTGTTGCATTCCCTCAGTCTAAAGGCGAATGCGACTCCTTATAGAGGGTACAAAGGAGGGGTACTAAGATGGTTTGTGAAATGCGCCAACTCGCGTACGAGGATAGGAGAAGCTTACTGAAACTCTATCCCCTAGAACTTCGAAGGGAAAGATATGACCTGCTCCTGACACGCCGTATTCTTCTCGGTCAATATGGAGACGAGTTCCTCCAGTACTTCCGATTAGTTGGCGAGTCGAGGACTCGAGGACATGACTTCAAGTTGCAGAAGCCTAGAAGGCTGGAGCTGAGTAATGCGAGCACGCTATCCACGCGGGTGGTAAACACTTGGAACTCACAACCAAAAGGGCTCCTGTCCCTACCATCTGAACAGCTATTCAAAAGCTCGTTGGATCAGCATTTGTTGAGACGGATGGACTTGATCCCCGGAGTGACATAGTGGTGTTCCTCTACTCTCATAGTTTGCCTTGTCAGCAGAAGTCACCCATGTCTATTACTGTGATGAAGCTTGAACGGGATTTTATACCTTCTGCTTTCGATTCAGAAGAAGAATAAGAAAAAGAAGAGGTTCAGTGGGAGGTCCCACCGTATGGACCAGTCAATGACCCGCTCGAGGTAGTGCATCAGAGTATCTTCGTTCGTTGAACCCACGAACTTCACGTCATCCGCGAAAATGAAGCACGGGCACTCCAAGATAGGCGACAAGTCATCGACGAGTCATCAAGTATGCGACAAGTCATCAAGTATGCGAGACGTGTCAGTTTACAAAAGATTTTATAAACACGCAGTATTTGAAGCAAATATTTTTCATTGTGGCATTTTATCAGTAGATAACTTCAAATGGCTGCTTTTTTGTTTATAATTACGGAAATTTCTCCGCTCCGTTTAACTGTGGTCACATAAGTTTTGTATGAATGACTGACGTGGTAAGCTTTAATTCATCAGTTAACTTCATTGACTTAGGCGAGATTTTACCAAGATGTTATCGATGATGTTATCAATGGCGTCAAAGATGAATGGGTCGAAGAAGGTCTTGACTTACAGGTATTGGATGAACTTAGGAAGGTAATATTTTATTATGTATAATTTTTTCAGTTATGGACAAACAAGCTCAAAGAAAGCCATGTGTTCGATCCCGAACCCAGTGTCAATACTGCTGCGCAGTATTTAAGCTTAGTACAACGATCTCAAACTCAGGTAAATTTTTGGGTCGCAGATTTTACATCTTTGTTATTGTGAGGTCTTGGTTGTGCCTCACTTGCCTACATTTATAATGCTCTTCTAATCTAGCCTCCTATTTACCTGGCCTCTTTCCATTTTTGAGCTGAATCCGTTAAACCATTAACGATTTATTATTTTTGAATGCGACATATAACGATGATAATCCAATATTTTGTCCATTCGTTGATTAAAATATTTATTCTGCGAAACCGAATCAGTTTTTATCCCATCAACGGTTCCTTCTTAAGGCTGGTGTGGAATCGCTTATCTGCATATAAACTTCAGCTTAGTTTTTTAGTTTACTAAGCGGCTTAAAATAATGCGCACCGACATTACCCGGTTTTGAACGCAGCATGTTGTTTAGCTTTTATTCCTATATCTCAGCATACCTGGCAAACGCTATGATCATTTTTCCTGTGCCTTCAAAGGAAATGCATGCATCCTTTATTAGATCAACGTTAATTGTTTATTGAACTTTCTAAGCCCCAAAGAAATGTTATTTTCCAGCATAATTAATGTGACGTCGTTTGTTTGCATCCTTTAGTGACATTTAAAAAACAAGCTTTTCATTATTATCTTGCCTATTATTAGGTTGCCTGGTCTATTACCTCTTAAATGTCCTTTTTCGATTCGTTTCTATAATTGAGTTACTTACACCTAAAATGCCTAATATTTCGACCAGGCTTTGTTTTTAATAAATGTCAGCTTGTAACTGATGCTTGGCCAAATGTGATGACGTTTTTCAATGGTCATGTCTTGTTTCATCAATCTTTTTTCGTGTGTCGTCATGCAGATACGTCCAACGTTAAATTCAATCGTATCTAATGTTCCGATTCGGCCAATGGTCCCCGCTGGACGTATGTTAGTTCCAAACATGGTGACTGGAGATAACACCCGGTTAACCGGTTTACCCGGTTCTTTGGCAAACGTGCGCTCTACCACCGCCCAACCCATACACGGCGCGGCGCAACAACGTATGCCACAGCACAACATTTTACCGAGCACTTTGGTCGTAACTACAGGCTCCACAACTACGGCGCAGCTGCAAGCACAACGTGGACTTCAGGTTACAAATCCTCAGTTGGCTGCTTTGCCTTCCGGTTTGACGGGTGTGTTCCTTGATTCGCTTTTTTATTTATACAATTGCTGCCTTCCATTAGCGGATGTGCAATCATGCAGTACTTCTGTGCTGTACGGCTAACCGTGCTAAATTGATCGGCCATCGGTAGTGAACTTCACGCTGAAACACGGTGGAGTCTCAATGCCACTTCCACTTTTTATATATCTCTAAGCCTGGACAACCTGACATTATCTTCGCCCACGTGCAGTCTCTGATTGTGCGGCACTGCCTGGGTCTGGCTTGTGATTTCATACATATACCCATTAGCGTTTCGCTAATTTCTGGGTTAGTGTTCCAACGTAATCGCTTGAAAAATTCCTAACGGGAATTGTTTTCAGAATTCGACGTTACTTTCATGAAAAGGGACAGTCGCCATTCGCGTTGGGTCGACGATGTTTGTCTCGTGTCGTCGTATGAGCCTTGACACGAATATTGACCAGATTATTTGTGTACTCCCGTCTGCGTCACACTCATTATATTAGCTTATTTAACGCTGCTAATCCAAGTGCCATACAATCAGTTTGATTTATGGAACAGGGTAAACGGTATGAAAAGTGTGTGACAGAAAAGCATGCAAACGAATATTTTGGTATGAGAATTAATTGTTCTAAATTTATTGCTGCCAGTAATCCGTTTTTTTGTTTCATATGCGATGACCAATGCATTTGTAAAATCGAAGGTATGCGGGCTGAATCCACAATAGTTTGTGCTAATTAAGGTGGCCATATTTTTAATTGATAAGTATGCCAAACGGATGTCCGCGAATTATGCTGTCGGTTAGTTTGAAAACAGTAGTTTTTGTCTCTGAACTTAGCTTTGCATCATAGAAAAAGTGTTGTTGGTTTATCTCTTCTGTTTTATTTTACTAGCTGAAGTGATTTCTAACATTTCGTTCAGTAGAAGGAACGTGCATGTATATGTATGTATGAATGCACAAGCCTGATCTAGGCAAAGTGCCGCACAGTCAGAGACTGGACGTGGGCTAAGATACTGTCAGGTTGCCCGGGCCTAGACATTCATACATACATACAGAGGGAACGTGCAATCGTGCAGTAATTCTTGCTGTGCCGCTAACCGTGCTCAATAGATTGGTCAGAGGTAGTGAGCTGCATTCTGAAACAGTCATGATTCTCACTACCATTTCCTGTTCTTTTTTCTTCCTCATATCTGTCTAGGTCTGGGCAACCTGACAGTATCTTAGCCCACATGCAGTCTCTGACTGTGTGGCACTTTGCCTGGATCAGACTTGTGCTTTCATACATACATACAGAGAGAATGTCCTACAGCCGGTACTCGAATACAGCCGCTGACTCGCTGCTTTCTGATTGCCACTTTCTTAAAGTTCTGTTAGGCCGCGTAGTCTGACAGTATCACCACTCGTGTACCGTCTGCTCGTCAATGTTTCGTCTGAGACTGGTTATCGCCATGTTTTGTATGTTTTGAGATTTTTATAATAATGCAGTGAATGTCTTGAGATTCTACTATCCATTCGTTTTATTGCATTCATCGTTTCCTTATTCGAACACCATTTATTTCTTGTGCATTCCGTTTTTAGTAGTTCTTTCAGTTGTTTCATGTACAAACTTAAAATGACTCAAAAAATGATTTTTGCGTCTGATTTTAAATCGAAAAGAAAGTTGTCTTTATCGTTATTTACAACTTCAGGTCACCTCGTTCAAATCGGTCAGCAAACGTATTTGGTGCCTCAACCAATCGTTGGTCTCCGACATCAAATAGGGTCATCTCAAGTTCCAATTTCTCATCTAGTTGGAACAACATCTGGCCAGAATTTGATTTCAGATCAGTCAACATTCCAACAGGTAAATCAGTTTTCTCTGTTATCAAGACATGCGTTTCACACAATTTTTTCGTGGCATAAAGTGCCGTGGCTGAATGAAAGATACATTTGTTTATCGTTTATTTTCAATGCACTGAGTTTTGGTAGAATAATGTTGTTGGCCTCCTTCGGTCGATGTCGACCATGGTTGTATATCACAATCGCATGAATTTTCATGTTCTACAGCTTTTCGAATGACTAAACAGTCCCATTCGGTAGGAACAATCTCTCACGCAGCGCTTGCAACGATAGTTAGAACTAGGTTGTAGGGCGTCAGTTGCACGCCGGTGGCGGGATCTGCGTTCAGCAGCCAAGAGCGGTATCTCGTATAATAATAATGTACAAACTCGTTTCTTATATTTATGTATTAGCCGTATTTGGATGCTTTCTCATCATATCCGCGCGTATGAAAAGATCGGAGTAATGCCAGCATAGGTTGAACTTTAAAACCACTTTCCTGTAAGGTTGGCACGACCAACCCTGTGCAATAGTATGAATACACTGTAACTATTTATGTGGTTCAACCTAATTTACCATATTTTCATACTTTCCGCTCATCTTCGGTTTCGCCCTGCTTCAGTTCGTCAAGCTGATGCATCACACTCAGTTGTTTTATATCAGAATCTGATATATGGATTGTCAGTTGAAGCTCGTTCCTGTCACCTCAGTTGCACAAGCTAATAATTGATGCAATTCCGGAATACAACGTTCAATATTTCCATGTATTGGTCTAGTTAATTCTAATCCTATCTAGACTTAGGCAACCGGACAGTTCCTCAGCCTACGTGCAGTCTGTGACCGTGTCTTGTAATTTCATACATACATGCGCAACATATGTAAGTCTCCAAAGTTATCATTTGTCTAGAAATCACAGTCACTTATTTCGCATATTAGCCGTCTGATTTCTATGTTATCTTATCACGTGGGCTGAGAAACTGTCAGGTTGCCCAAATATGCAATAATCTATGTATGTATGAAATCATGAGCCTGATCGAGGCAAAGTGCCGCTCAATCAGAGACTGCACGTGGGCTGAGATACTGTCAGGTTGCCCAGTCCTAGACAGATATGACAAAAGAAAAAGAAAGGAAAAATGAAATGGTAATGAGGCTCCAGCGTGTTTCAGCATGCTACAAGGTGGCCAATCAATTTATCACGATGTTAGCCGCACAGCACAGAAATACTGCATGGTTGCACATCCGTACCCAGGCGTAGACAGATATGATAAAGAAAATAGAAATGATGACAATCAACATGGATATATATTCTTTCTATTTCATTTGTCTTAACCGTCTTGGCCTGGGCAACCTGACAGTATCTCAGCCCACGTGCAGTCTCTGACTGTGCGGCACTTTGCCTGAATCAGGCTTGTGCTTTCACATCACACACATATATATATATACACCAAAAGCTGTGTTTATCTACAGATGCATGGCTCATCTATCGAGCGGTGTGCCATACAATTTGGTTCAACAGGGCTGTGGCAGAATCCCTCTTTGGTAACTTCTCAGCCATTGTAATTTTCAGCGCGTTTAACTAACGTTACCTTACTTTAGGTTTTCGATTGCACATTCATTCATTTTTATTTTGTGCGACTATCTCCTCCTGGAAGATGAGTCGGCTTCAATGAAGATTTTTGTGAATATGGGTACAAAGCGGCGTCCCCAGCACCACTCGGAGTTTGTTCAAGTCAGCTTCTCTAGCCTTTGCACAACCAAGTGCGACCTGCTAGGCAGCAGGGAGTTGCCAGAAAGAGTTGGTGTGCACCAACTAACCGCCTACAAGACTCTGTTCCAGATTTTTCCTCAGGGTTTTCTCCCGAAAACTTTCCCGCGATTGGGTATCCCGCAAGGCAGCGGAGGTTAAAAATCATGGTTTTCCTTCCCTTAGATGAAATGCCCTCCCAGGCTAACGAGCTCCATCTGCCCGGAGAAAACTGGTTTTCAGGCGCCAGTCACTCACCCTCGACCCTTCTGTTCGTAAAAGCAGTTCCGCCAGGCTCGGGGAGCCATAGGCTGGATTTGGTTGTTAGAGGCTATTTGATACGCGCGCCATATGGGAGCATTTTATAAACAGTGGGAGCTTATCCCCACTGTCACCCCCGACTACCTTTGGAACCAATTGCACATTGAGATATGTGATGCCCAATATGCATGTGCAGCTAGCCTTAGGCCGTATCATTTGCACACAATCATCGTATCTAGTCAAACTCTGTTGCGAAGTGCACATGAAACCGCGCGTATTGATTAGCTTCACCTCGTTACGCTTCGTCATTGGCATGCGTTTACAATAGTGGTATGCGCATTGTTAACCATCGTAATAGTGTCTCTCGGCGACCGTTTCATCTGGTCTATAATTGACTCAAGCGCGTAATTAACTCTTACCCCTGTCTCATCTTGCGCATTCGTCGTTTTGCATTTAGATCTGGTAACGTGTGCTGAAATGTGAGCAATGATGATAATCGTGTAGTATCATTCCGACTCGATAAATATTCTCAGGTGGCGGCGTATGTTTAAAATAATTTGCCTCTAACCTCAATCTTTTCAAAAATATTCACAATATGCGAGTGTTTAGCAATTGTCGCCGTTGCATCACAGCAGTGCAGCTGCATCCTCTATCGGTGCTTTACTTATCCACATTGTAACTATTTTGTTACCTGTAACGCACTGTTCATGTTTAATAGATGACTGATTTTGGAGTGAAAAATTTGATTACCTTGTATATTTATTTAGACACAAGTGGATGGTAACCATGATAACGACGATACTCATGGAGCTCAGCGTTCGATTTCCAACGCTTCCAAGAACCCTCTTTCCAATCGCCCCGCAACTGTTCGTTCTGCACATGGTTCAGATTTCGAAGACGACGATGATGACGATGACGATGATTTCGTTGCAGCTACTCCTGGCTTCAACCCGGCTTCCGTCCGTGCGCATTATCCACTTCACGGACCTCCTACTGTTGATTCCTCTCACCATCCGGACATCCCATCATTGAACAGTGCCCCTCAAACTCCAATGACACCTGCGTCAGTACTTAGTCGAACATCGTTCGCAGATACTCCTGGATGGCGTCGTCCTTTACCGACACAACATACCTCCGGAACAGCACATGCTGAGAAGAAACGTCGAAGACGTGCATCTGGAGCGGCTGATACAGATACTGATTATGAGGAAGTTGAAGTTGATGTCTACGGTGATGATGCTGATTTGGCAACAAATGCCTCAATGACGCCGGCTGATCATGAGTACGTCCCACCGAAATAAGTCGATTTTTCCCTAGGTAATCTTCCACTCCACTTGAGTGTTGACCCCACCTAGAAACCGTTATTTTCAATGGCTAGTATTTTTTCCTTTTTCCAGTTGTAAGAATGGTCAATCTAACAACTTCATGTCCTATTCACAGATTAGCTGGCTTGTTGAAATACCTCCATGTTGGTGCCAGCTGGGTATGCTCGGTCCTCCGGCGGTGGTGTCTGAGGATGTGGTGGTTTTGCGCCTGACAAGCGTTCTCCCTATAAAAAGCCACAACAATCCAATGATGGCATCCTGACGCGGTGGGTAACTCGTCGCATCAAGGGTCACTGTCCTTTCTCCTATCTAAGGACATTGCATGGTGCACAAGCGAAAACTGCAGTCGTCAACCGAATAAGGGGGTTATCGGACACCGAACTAAAAATTTCCGGAAAAGAACGTACAAACCGCTGCGTCCGTCATCATCCACTGATAGGTGCGAACCTCTCTCGCTCCACAGTCAATGCGCTAAAAGCTCAGGGTGGGAGCCCTTAAACGAAATCTCCCCTACTTCGGTGTAGGCAACCGGGTAGTATCTCGCCTACGTTCAACAATGATGACTATGTCACTAACACTCACCACGCACGCTAATCTTCTGAAACCGCATCTCAATCGCGCCATCTACTCACCCTCTCCTTGATGCACTTCGGACCATCAATGCTGGTTGCATACCGTCGCAACCAACTGTTTAAAGACAGGTGCCGATTTCCAGCGCTCTCTTCCGAGCATGTGCCCCTATTATGTTTGCGTCGTTCAATGTCCGTATTCTGCAACAGCCAAAACAACAGTCTGGACTAGCCTGCTCTCTAGAGACACTAGGTATCGACATATGTTGTATGTCGGAAACCCGTCTTCGCGACATTAAATCGTTATGTGATCTAAGTTCTCCTTCGCCTCTTGTAAACAGGTTTTACTTGCGTGTGTCCAGTGATCCCGTTGCTTCCTCTGTCGGCCTAGCTGGTGTTGGAATTATTCTTAGCCAAAATGCTGAAACCTACTTTCTAGATTGGATACCCGTTATTAGCAGACTGCACAGCGAGATTTCAGGGTCACAGCAGAATGAACAAACAGCGACGAGAGACCGTAACCTATTTGTAATCTCGGCGTACGCACCCACGAACTATGTGACAGTGGAGGTGAAGGACGAATTCTACGAAGAACGTTCTTCTCTCTTAATGAAAGCACGCAGAGGCGATATAATAGTGCTTGCCTGCTATTTTAATGCCCGAGTTGGATGAATAACGCAGCTTGACCGCTTCCTTGGAGGGATGTGTGGGATGTTAGGCGGCCGAACAGACAATTAAAGACATTGTTGTCCCTCTGTGACGACCATCACCTCTTCCTCCACAAATTTTCGACATCCGAAGCTCCATCTAGCTGCTTGGCGATCCCCGTCACAACGTACTTGGGCGCAGCTTGACCATATCGCGATAAGCTACATGTGGCCAGGTAGTGTGATGAATTGTATTGAATTGAATAACCAACCCGAGAATGTAAGTGAGAACAAACCACGCTCACTCGAATCACAGTATGCATTATTTAATGCAGCTTTAACAACGAGAATTTGAATGACAGAATTATTGATTAGTATTGATTGTTATTCAAACAATCATCATAGGTAGTGTCAAAAACTGCAGATCTTATTGGCGTACCAGTGTAGATTCTGATCACACTTTAGTGTGCGCAACAATCAACCTTCAATTTGCAGGTAAACACAAACTAAAATGTCTCAAACTAGACACAAACGCTTTATCGTTGCCTGACATAAAAGCCAAATTTTGAATACTATCGGTTTCCTTTTCAAAAGATAGGCCGGTCGAGCTGAATCGTCATTTGCGCTATTTTAAGCGCGCTCTCTACGAGTTTGCCCCAGAATGATGTACTGCCAACCGTCACACCGCTGTATCTCTGCTGAGTCCCTTGTGCTCCTCGAACAGCGCCGCACCTTCCAGAGTGATTTAGAGTATGAACATGATAGCACGTGTCTTAGACTCCTAATCAAGGATAGTCTGAGCTGCTACTCGTAGTTTTGGTGGAAAGAACGCTCATCGAAGACGAAAAGAGCATCTGCTATGAGTAATATGCGAAGGCTTTACAAATTATTTGGTGTCGTATGAAAGCACAATCCTGATCCAGGTAAAGTGCCGCACAATCAGGGACTGCACGTAGGCTAAGATACTGTCAGGTTGCCCAGGCCTAGACAGATATGAGGATCAGGCTTGTGCTTTCATACCATACCATATGCCTGTGTGACCTGACAGTATTTCAGCCAACGCACCGTCGATGACTCTGCAGCACTTTACTGTGATCCAATTTTTGATTTCATACGTTTTGGCACTACATGGCTC
This sequence comes from Atriophallophorus winterbourni, assembly GCA_013407085.1. NCBI lineage: Eukaryota > Metazoa > Platyhelminthes > Trematoda > Plagiorchiida > Microphallidae > Atriophallophorus > Atriophallophorus winterbourni. The sequence goes on from JACCGJ010024598.1 coordinate 15,566, forward strand.
CAAACCTGGCCTGCTTACTACGCTTGATCTCATGTTTCAAGCTCTCATATAACTCAACTGGTTAATCTCAACGCCCACACAACTAATTCCATTATTTTTCAGTCTGTTCCGAACGCTACTCTCATTCTGATTTTAGACTAAGTTATGGAGATGACGAAGGTGATGGAACTGCTGGTGGTCGCACACCGAGGTCAAAATTATTCACGACCACACGTCCGATAAAACAAGACCACTCCCCTACAACCACACAAGCTGAAGATAATCCACCGGATACAAACCAATCTGGAAGCATTCCTGATCAGGAAAATTTGCCCGGTGACGAAGCGGATGAGCCACAAGAGGAGGAAGAAGACCCGCTGAATTCCGAAGATGACGTCAGTGATGAGGAACCGGAGGTGTTGTTTGAATCGGACAACGTGGTTGTTTGTCAGTACGACAAGGTTAGTCTTCCATGCGACAAAAATAGTTACTGTGGTCATAGTGATCATGGTTACGAACGCATTCCGTCAATCCAGACTTCAGACATAAGCAATGATTACACTGATTCAAAGTAGGGATTTCCTGGGTTAAAACCCATCCGCATTCTTTTGCTGGTATTAGTGATCAACAAATTACAACTATTTGGCATTTCCTGCTTCTTTACCGTTTCAAATTGGTAATGATAAACAAAAAAACCTTCATTAGAAAGAAGTCACTGAATTATGAGGCTAACTCACTCTTGTCTTGTCTAGACCTGGGCAACGTATGTCAACCGATGTTAGGCCTATTTGTGTGCGGTACATTACCTAACTTCCGACTTTTGATATCATACATTCCGGGTTTGGTACGTGTGCTTTTCTACGAATTTAGATATGGGAAAATCAGATGCATAACTTAAAAATTATTGTCCGCCAAATGTCCTCGATCTCATGTCAATATTTTTACCATCATTGAATGCACTATGTTTTGCTTGATTTTTGTGCTACTTGCCATTTCTAATATATTTCTATCGAACGACTTGACCAGCGTCAAACGCTGTATTAGTCATTTCATGCGGAAATCTTGTTTCTTATTTAACTATCTTGGAACGAGAATCCTGATCGTACAAACCGCATGAAAGCGGTCGTGGGGTGTGGGGTGGAAATGCACACAAATATGTATTTGCGTGGTAACTGTTTTCAAGCAATATTTGTATGTATGTATGTATGGGATCACAATCCTGGATCTAAGCAAAGTGCCGCACAGTCATATACCGTGCGTGGGTTAAAATCCTACGAGGCACGAGAAAGGGAATTGGCGGTGAATCTGGCTTGTTTCCGCATGTTGCTGAATGCCAATTTTCGTTCGAACTTAAGCCGTCATGAATCCTCGTACTGTACCTGGTGCTTGGTAACTGCGTGTGTTACATCTTCCATCGTTCCTGATAGATGTTTTTCATCTGATTGCTCATTTCAAAACAGACTGAATGACGTACACTACTTTATATGACCTTGGCTATACTTAGTGTGTTCATTTGATTATGCTCTTTACATTCGCTACTTTTCAGATTCATCGTTGTCGAAACCGATGGCGTTTCCACTTGAAGGATGGGATTATGGCCATTCATGGTCGTGATCACGTGTTCCAAAAGGCGGTTGGTGAGGCTGAATGGTGATCTACGCGTTCTCTGGTCACCCGTATTTGTATTGTGCTCTATATTCCGTTCACCTTTTTTCACAACGCGAAGTTACTGGAATCCGTTGCAATGCATCATTCTCTTTCTTCTGATTAAATTGATTACCTCAATCGCCTTTTTTATCGATTTTGAAGACTGGCTGTTGCAACCGTGCTGATGAGATTCTTGCACTCGTGTTTCAAGCAGAGTTGGCTTTTTATCTGCTTTGACGTCCACTAGGTTTGCCATTGAACCTCAAAGGTAGGGTTCATAAACCACCGATTCGATTGGTTTTTCACCATTTTGTAACATGAACTCTGTGAAAGTGATAGCTATCGCGCTGTACATTAGGATTCGTAATGCAGTTATGTGAAAAAGTAGTGGCATATTAAACCAAGTGAGCGTGCACAGACTCCATTGGTTGTACCACGTGTAGCGGACACTGAGCCATCACCTTCCCAAATGTCTTTTTACTGTTACGTCGATGTATGAGCAGCCAACTTGCCTCATCTTAGGTCGATAATCGCTTTGACAAATAGGTTAGATATAAATAACGTTTGTATTTTTAGCCACTCTTAGGCTTCCTTTCAAAGAAACACTGTTGAAATGCAGAACCACTAGGTGATTTCCTGGCCAATCGCTCTAGATGTTTATGATTGGCCTATGTGCTCTGCATTAATCCCCACCACAGCCGGTTTCCCGTTGTTTGCGGTCATCGGGTGGGGACGGTAAGATTGGGCTTAGTAAGCCTTTAAAGGTGTGAAATGTAATCAACAAAGCTATAGCTCTGAGTCGCCGTTGCGTAGAGTTCATGCAACGAACTTCGGTGTTCAACTGCAAAATGAGATGGAATCCGATGGTAATTGCTTATATCCTCAACACTCACTAAATCCTTTTTGAGCGCTAATGTGTCATGTCAGTGCTGAGAGTGTTAACAGTATAGGAGTCAGTTGAAGTCGTGACTTCACATACGCCTTAATGATACGCCGCTACTTGGCACTTTTTCATCACGCTCGGAAGATCGATCTGGTGGTCTCGTCAGATGTTTTGCTTCGTGTCATTTCAGTTCGTTTTTTTGTAAGTTGTATTACTGATCCGGTCACTTTCGTCAGTAGGTTTATCTAAACAAACCGTCACCGAGCAAGATTTGTAAGGGACAATCGGATGATGTCCCTCGTGTTCCCTGCACTAATGTATATCGGGACAATCGATCCAACTTTAATTACACCATTCCAACTTGACGGTTGTCTGATTCATCCCCGAGGTCAACATTTCCGACGCGAATTACTTACATGAATCCTACAACTCAAGAGATCGCCAATTAGGTAAAGGCACATAGCCAAGAACAAAAACGCTGATCTTATATTGGCAAATTTGGTTATCGCAACACTGTCATCGACATGTCTGTCCCGGTTCTCACTTCGATCTGATTTGTTAGTATTGTTTGGAATATTTGTAGCTCGGGTCGTTGTTGTAGCTCACTTGAATTTGTTCTCCGAGCTTGTTGAGTTTGCATCTGATCTGATTTGTCAATCGACTTCGTGCCAACCGGTTCGTTTCTAGTCCTCAACGCGCTGCGATCGTTTGACCGACCTTTCGAATTGCATATCCTTCAATTCGGCTGGCGTGCATCTCCTCATGTTTCCGAGGATCGTATTGCTCTAGCGGTTCTCATGCAATTCTCCGGAAACTCGAATTATGACCTGTTCGCATGTGTTGTCGTCGGTCATTTCGGCGCTGCACAATCTAATCATCCGAAGGCTCGTGATTAGCACTCATCGCTGATGCACTTCACACATCCACACCGATGCGATTGTGATGTTGGTGATACTTAGCTGCTTATGCCATAACTGATAGTGATCTGCGGATACATGCTGCCCACTAACTCATCAACGTGGCTTATTGTCAACCTGGAAACCATCGCGAATTTTGGGTAACATTCAAGTACCATTCGATCCATTCGTGTTAGAACTTAATTTGGTTAGATTACGTTAAAGCTCCTACGTTGATATTGTTCATGCATGGTTTAGGTTTGAATTTTGTAGTTCATTAATTTTGTTTTTTATTGAACAACGGTCTGTTACTTATTCCTAGTTATCCATTTTCATTGGGTAACCACGCGCATTTTTAGCACGGTAGGCCTTTAAATCGGCCGTGCATAAAATTAATTTCTCCGCTTTTTCGTTAAATGCTAACGCTATCTGTGGGCCAAATGCAGTATTTTTTGTATCTACTGAAGCCACTTTTAGACGTGCAATCTTGAACGAATTGCTGGTATAGTGCTGAATTCACTTGCCCAATCCTGTCTAATCGATTGGGTTCCTTGCAATGACAGGATGTGCGCAGTTAGACTAGCCACGAATATTAGACCAAACTCAAAATCTAGTCAGAGATGCTTGCTTATTGCACCAACTTACGCCCTGACTAACACCAATTCCGACGACGAAAAGAACGCCTACGATCTATATGCTCTTTTGCGACGTGCAAAATGCTCCGATATTGTTGTCTTAGCGGGAGATATAAATGCCAGACTGGGTCGCTTAGTTACATCTGAATCACAATTAGGTGACATGTTTGGTCTGGAAGATCAACGCACAGATAATGGTGAACGGTTTATACAATTCTGTGCACGATCTCGATTATTCATTAGCAGCACTTCCTTTCGCCCTGAAAGATGTCAATGTGCTACATGGCACTGTCCGGATGGAAACCAACCTTCGGCTCAAATCAACTATATCGCCATAAATGCTCGTTGGAGAGGTTGCATTGAGGACTGCCGCTCCTTTTGGAATACCTCCCTAGATTCCGATCATGCTCTTGTGCTATGTAGGTTCTCGTTAAAGTTTTCCGGCACTAAACCTACAAATGGCAAACATATTGTCGCTGAACAAATCTTTCAGCCAGCAGTTCAAGTAATTTCTAGGACCACCTTAAGTTACTCACCCCCAGTTGCTCTGTGTGCAACTGCCGTAATATCAGCCTGTTAGACTACCCAATCAACCCCAAAGTCTCACTAAACTTCACAGCGCTCTGTAGAAATTCTTCACCGTTGACGCCAAATATCTCGTGGTCCTGGACAATACAGAGCGTAGACGAATAAGGAATGTACTTAAACGGAGCTTGAGACTAGACGGAAAAGTGGTGGCTAAATAAGGTCGAACAAATCGAAATAGCAAATAGTGCTGGTAACGTGCGAAAACTCTTCCAACTTATTCCATCAACGGGTTCAACGAACAAAGGAGTGAGTGAGACTATCGCTGAAATAGACGGTACATTCATTAATTCCTCTCCGTGCCGGGTGGCACATGAGGCGAAGACAGCAACGCCAGTGGTTCCGGTCTGTCGCTGCTTCCGTTGCCGTCTGCACCGTGAATCCTTGTGCATGTAGTTCGCGTTCCAACGTTATGCGCCAAGTTTCCTTGGGCCGTCCCCTTTCTCGTTTACCTTGCGGATGCCAGTGCATGGCTACCTTCGTATGCGAACTGGGATCCATCCTGCAGACATGACCGAACCACGGATCTGTTGTCATCGTTTCCGTAGCAATGTAGGTTTTAAGGGATAGGGTTGCTAGCCCTAAGCCCAACCCTCCTCCTTTCTCAGACGGGCTTGGGACCGTCCTTGGCGGAGTTAAAAAATAGACGGTACACTTATTACTAATATGAATCGCCGCCTCTCACGTTCTCCCGAACATTTTGACGAACAATTCTGCTGGCCGCCTGCAACGGAATCATTTTTCATTTGAAGCAGTGTGATCCTTGGCCTGTTAGCGTAGACCCCCCTAGTGATTTAACAATTAAAGCATGTATCAAATCCATGAAACGATTAAAAGCTGCTGGCCCCGAAATCATACCACCTGTTTTGTGCAAAGAAGGTGGCGATCTGCGTGAAGTGTGGTTGTCAGAATCCGTCCCTCGGAGTTAGAGAGAATCGGCTATCATACCGATATATAAAAAATGTTTGGAAATTGCCGTGGGATATGTCTTACTCCCAGCATTACGAGATTATTGGCGTCCTCATGTCTTTGAAGATTAACATCGCATAGGGAATCACAGATCCGAGAGCAGCAAGCTGACGTCCGGCCTAACAGAGGCTGTCGAACACATTTTTACTCTTCGACAGGTCTTAGTACTGCTGTACACTTATAGGCAGCCGACCATAGCCATCTTTTTAGACTTCAAAGGAGCATTTGATTCAGTCGATCGGAATGTCCTGTTTTATACCTTACGGCCCTAGCGGTGACTGCGTTCTAGCGATGGCTTCGCTTTTCGAACCCCCAAGTCTCGGCTCAGAGAACGCTTGTAAACCGAATCTTATCTTTATGAAGTGACGGCGTTGTTCTGTACATTGGTTGGAAGAAAAAGGGAAGGAATGGAAATGGAGAAAGAGGCAGCATCGTTGTTCGCTGCCTGTTGATGTTATTGTCTCCGATCCAGTTGTTGGCTGCCTCGCACCATTTGAATATATATTTGAAAGGTGGTCGATATGGCTGACCGGGTGGTGAAGATCGATAATTGTACATGTGACGCTGATTGACCTTTGAATCGCGTGTTGGCGAAAGGTAGGATAAGTAGACGTGTACAATGATGAATGTGTAGAGGTACTGGTCTGCTACAAAGGTGCATGGTATGTTTACATACTGCGTGCACTTTATGCTCATACATCCGGATGCGTTAGGGTTTACAACGACTTTTCACCCAAATTCCCCACCACAAGAGGCGTCCGACAAGAATCTCCGATTTCTTCGTTTTTGTTCAATTTTGTAATTGATGCCATCATGGAATTATGAAGCGTTGGAGCCCCAGCTTTAGGAGTTCACATAATTCCAGGTGTCAAGCTTTTCGACTATGCTGATAATATAGTTCTGCTCTTCTACTCGTACACAGATGTACAGGCGATACTGAACAAGTTAGCTAGTATTCTGCCCGCATTTGGAATGCGTTTTGCACCCTCTGAGTGCAGTGTTCTGCTCTATGACATCGACTTAGCAAACAGAACTTTAGTCGTTGACAATCAGGCACCTGAAATTGTAGATCGTTTTACGTGTCTCAGTAGTTTTATCAATAATTCTGCATCGTTAGATGAGATCTCAGCTCGCATTTCTAAAGCGACTTTAGCATTCCACAACCTATGACACCTCCGGCGTCAGAAAGGACTCTCTGTTACTCAAAAGTAGAGTCTACAAAGCGCCAGTTCCGGCTGTATTACTGTATGGGTTCGAAACTTGTACCTTACGTAAAGAACATTATCAGTGTCTCTAAGTATTTGACAACGGATGTCTCCGCAACATTCTATGAATTAGCTGTTACAATCGCACACGCATCGATGCTCTCCGAAATAAGTTCTTTGATAGTGATGTTGATACAAGCAGATCAACCTGCATAGATTACGCTGGTTGGGTCACGTTTTAAGGATGTCGGACCACCGACATCCAAAACGGATTCTTTTTGCGACACCATATCCCCGCTGGCGTAAATCTCGTGGTGGCCAAACCGTCACGTGGCATAGGCAGCTAAAAACACTTACAAGTAACCTTTCCAAAGTGGGCGCAGCACGTCTTCCAGGCCGGTGTACCTGCGATCAGATATCGCAATGGTTAGTTACGCTTCATGATATGTCCCGAAACCGTGTTTAATGGAGGTCTTGCAATAAGCGTCTTTTAGGAGTGTTTGCTTAATCTTATATGTTGTCAAGCGGCGTGACGAGAAAAGCTTGTTATGATGCATGGCAGCGAAAGCTATAAGGAAGCTGTCATGCTGATGTCGGTCTACTCGTTCATGAAACTTGTTTGAATGCATTTTCCATTCGAGGAGTAGGCACCTCATCCCAGTTTATTTGTACTTACTCGTCTGTAGAATCCATAGGTATTTAAGTCCCACCCTTCTCCATCTTTTAGGATTTAAATTTAAGTGGTTGTGTGACTGTTAAGCACTCGGTAAATGCTACCGGTATTATACTGTTTCTGATGCTGAGGATGACGTAAATGGTGGACTATAACACAATTGTGCCACTGCGTCCTCGTACACACTAAGCTTCGGTCGCTGCTCCGTTCTCCCTAGTACCATCGTCAATATTTTAATATGGAGCGCCTGGACATAATTTTGTGATGCCGTTGAAACATCGTCCCACAGATTAGTCGCGAGGTCTGACGCTTTTCAATACGACACGTATAAGTGCTTCTATTACTGGTGAGATAAGCTTGTCTGAGTGTGGTAGTTTCGACATTCTAGTTCAAGTTCCAATCGACGCTTATTCTATTACACGATTATATGTTTTTACTAAAATCCTGCGGTATCCGTACCGCGTCGGGAACAACGGCTCGTTGGATTACTGGAATTAATTTTCGCCGTGTCCTCTTAATGAATACGTGGGTGACCGATTGGGAGCATCGTAGGATGAGTAGAGATAGGCGCCTATGGCGTTTGATGATCAAGCCATTCGGTAATGCTTTTACAAACAGATGTGAGAATGATCAGTAACTAGAGTCCTAATAACATTTTGCTTGTTGATGATGAAGCTCATCGACTTCGGAGGCTACTCGCCAAGAAAAACGATGACCCTCATTCTTATTCTGTAAGTGTCATGTGAATGATTACATTGCGAACGTAACACGCAAAAACTATTTCGGTGAGTACATTTGTAGTCTGTCGGTAGGCATTGATACCGAATTGGCTGTGCTGCAGGTTTACTTTGTCTGTGCGACAGATAGAGAATTTGAAACACCGAAAAGCAGTGATGCTGTCATCACGTATATGACGAACCATGCGGTATGTGATTGTCCCTATTGATTTTTGAGAGATTTTATATTTTTACTCCATATACCTCATCATCCTGTGATTATTGTTAAGCTTACTGCTTTTTCCGCTATAAAACTTTCTGGCTTCTGAATGCTCAATTGAATTCCGTACGGAAATGGATTCTGTCGTTTGGTTAATTCCTATCCAGTCGTTAGGACCGCGTCTAACATACTGTCCAATGGGCATCAAGCTTCAAGGTCGCACGTGTCCAACGGACAGCCAATCACGTTACCGATTTACTAGGTTCTGTATTCATTGGCTTGCGCCAGTGCAACAATGACAACGCTTTTATTTGCGTCGACCGTCCGTCCAAACAGAAACAACGATCGCGTTTTAAGCTTGGTCGATACATGCTTAAAACAAAGAGGGCACAATGTTAAAATCGTTGGTAAGTGTTTGTCTACTGGTTCTCGTGAATTGATCGCTTTCTTCAACGACCTGTAATGGAATTAGTTAGCACAGTTTTTTGATAACATTTCGCTTCTGACACAAGCTTAGTCAGACAAAGGGTCTCAGTACGAACATCAATCAGGTTTAGATTGCGTTTACCTGACCACTCCTAAGTTGTCTACGAACCTCAGGCAATGGTAGCTGTTTAGCTTGTTGAGATAAGCAGGTGAGATCAAAATAAATTGATGCAAACCCTTGCATGCTCCATAACCTTTTAATTGTTCAGTTTGCGTGCAGGTGTTTTCAGCAACCGCGCGATCCGTGTGGATACTAAGAATCGTGCACTTCAATGTTTATTAGTTGCAGAACGGTACGCCAGAGTGTGTAGATGTCCATCCCATCCATCTTGTTGACCGCATTCCTTTCAGCATTCATTATTTCTACCATCTCGGCCTGAAGTCATTCAATGTAGTTTTACCACCTGCCTAATAATTCAACGTAATTATGCTCCACATTACGACCTGGGTCTAGAACGTATTCATCTATGGCTAAAATTGCGAGGTTACCTTCTAAATTCTTTTTGCGCTAGATTATCTCAGCACTAGTTCTCTAGCTGTTTGCCTGATACATTCTCATAGGCAACCCTTGCAGTTGATTTTATTCATATAATTCATCGCGTACCCCTCATATGTCTTATTCTTGAGAGGCATTAATAAGCCCGTTCTGCGTTCAAGTTGCTAATTAACTTGATCTTGCATGTCTATCTTAACAATCTTAGCGCTTATCATGGTTTTGCAGTTGTTATTCGTCAGGTAAATGTAATTTAAACCTGTATTTTGTTCTTATTGACACCCATGGTCTGGCAAGGCCGTGCCAGAAGCGATACGTTACTAAAACCGCTCTGATCGATTCATTTCAAACTTTTTTCGTTAATATAGTTTCCCGCTAATCGCGTTCACCCGCAAAACAAACAACACAGTGGAAAACCGATTGGTCGAGCCCACAAGAAAAATAACGAAACACACGCCTATCTTACATAGACAAAACTAACAACCACAGCACTGATCCTCAAACATGTCTGTCCCGGTTTTCACTTCGATCTGATTTGCCAGTCGATTTTGTGCCAACTGGTACACTTCAAGCGCTCGCCCCGCAGAGCTCGGTTGACCGATATTGACGAATTTCATATCGTTCGATTTCGGCTGACGTTGTCCATCATCGCATGCTTCCGAAGATGTTGTCAATCGAATCATTCTGATGCAATCCTTCCAAAACCCGAAATATAACGACTTCGTAATTGTCGCCGTCAATCTTCTTAACGCTTCATGCTCTTGTATTGTGCCGGGAGGTAGAGTAATGTATATCATTCGAACGCTCCTGATGAGCACTCATCGCTAATGCACTTTGCACATCCACAATGTCACATATACCGATTGGTGCTGATAATGCCGTAGATAAGCACGAGCATTTAGGGCCTCAGCGGCCTGATGAAGAAAAATTCAGTTGGTTAGCGAGTGTGCAATAATCGTCTTGAAGACTATCACCATTTCAGTCGTAGTCAGCCGCAAGGATTACTTGAATTTGACTCGACTTAGATTAAAAGATCACAGATGCATGAAAATATTGACTTTTGTTTTAAGCCCATAGTTTAACCCCACCAACATTTCTGTGGGCAAATGTAGTTGAACAGGTTGGTCGTGTCAACCTTATCCAGCAGTGGCTTATAAGTTCAAACCTCGACCTCACTTAGTTCTGGCAATTGTGGTGGAGCATGACAGCAAAAACACCATGCCAACCGGCTATGTAAATATTGAGCATACTGATTTACCATTGGTTGCTGTTCACCTATAAAACATAGTTTGAGCGACGCACTTCTTGTAATTTTTTACCGAGCAAAGGAAGTGAAGGTAAATGAATGGAGGAAACGCAAAAACTTGTTTCATTTTATTATATCATTTCGTTTAACTATCAGTATGATGCCCTGCTGTTAAAAACTTTTTTTAGCTTTTTATCATGCTTTTCAAGTTTAAATTATCCGATTTCAGATCCGCTAACTCTCAAGTTGCCATTGCTTGAGACTCCGTGGTCTTTCTACGCTAACCCAGAGAACGAAGCACCAAAGTGGCTCTGCGACCTCGTCAGTCTCGTCGAAAACGCTACAAAGTTTATTTTTGTGACAGCAGAATACAATCGAACCATACCGCCGGCGCTAAGCAACTTGCTTGACCATCTACCTCATTCTGCTCTGGCCTATAAACCTGCAGGGATCGTAGCGTACACTGCAGGTGCGTTGATTAGATGGTGCAATTTTATTTATTTGTTTTCTATTTACTGATAAAGAAAGTTCACTAAATTAAACCAGGTTGTGCGTTCAGCTATCACGTAAGTCTGCACTGCCTCGTGGATAATAAAGCTTCGATAACATTTGGTTTCAGTACACCTGCTGTCATTGAATGGAATTAACAGCAGAGAGTTGAGAGAAGGAATGTGCTGTTCTTATAGGACTCCATAGTTTACCTATATTTACCTTAACAAATACTTCAGGACCCAAAGAAACTTATTAGAATGTCTTCGCATGATGATGCTAAACAGCCGAAAACGGACCATTTTCTCTTATTTCTTCACTTTCTTTCGAATTCGTTCAATATATCAAGAAACACCATAAACGCATTCGGAAGGCTTATCATCTCTCCGCACCTGTTATATTACAGAATTTTTTATTCACAGCCTCGTTATAATAAAAGGTGTGAGTATCATTGCACAAATCTATCACACGGTTTAATTATAAGACAGGTGAAGTGGCTCTTAATATGCAGTCGATAGTCACGAATTATTCATCAGCATTTGCATGCCAACTGAAGTTTTATAAATGACGGTACAAAGATAAATAAACAGACTTTCGGGCTTTAGCGAATGGTTGATGACTATAACTTTTCTATTGAGATGATTTTCGGTTGTCCTGATCGAAATTCGGATATTAACTGCATCACACGGGCGTCATAAACAATGGGCAATACCGGCTATGAACTGAAACCCGAGATATGCATTTATTTTTGGGGTTACCAATGACTTGAGATGCAATTGAATACAACTTCTTTTACCTTCAATCTTCAGACTACTGTTAAGCTAGTGTACGAAATTTAGGCTCCAAGTATTCAAGCGACGGTAGCAAAACTGTAATTAGTGCGCATCGAGTAATTCACGCGCAATTCTATTTTTCTTTTTCGCGAGTTTGTTTCGAACGAGTGTTGTGTTCAATTCCATGGCATGTAATAAATACAGAACAATTTTTGAATGATGTTTGTATTCCTAGATAATAGACTACAATTGAGTAGCTTAGAGACAACGTTTGTAAGCAAATTGATCTAATGTGAATCAAATCTCTAATGCGCTGGTGGTTTTCCAACCATTGTTCGGATGGTTTAGAGAAACTCAGCATTATATTACAAAACTTGAAACACTGTTGTATCGATGTTGAGCTTATCACGCCTTCTTGCTTTTATTCCCCAGGTCCAGATGGTGGTCAAATTGCTGCGTCTCAATTGCGCCTGACACTCTCCGAGTTAGGATGTATCGTTGCACCACATTCGATGGTAATTTACAACGTTACGAGCCGTGTTTCACCACAAGGACAGGCGCTTGGGCCGTTTGAGGAAAGCCAGGCGCTTCTGGATGAGGTTGCTTTAATATTGGAGCAAGTGGAATACTTGGGCAACGCGCTGTTTAGGCAGCGTTCAATCGTCACTCAACCTGCTCCGAAAATTCACCCTTATATCTGAATCGAACTTGTTTTGATTTTTGAGGAATTTTTATCATGGAATGAAATGATTTTTTGAGCATCCTGTTCACCGCTATTTGATTCCATTTGTCAGACCGATTCGATAAAATTACACCATAATTTTAGAATATTCTATTCGATCCACCTAAAGCAGCGTTGCTCCTCTCGCTCCATCTCCTGGGGAGCGAGATTCCTTTGCCCATTAAAGACGCAGAATCTGGTGAAGCAACTATCTGAACACCATCCAACATTGTTTAGCAAACGTTGTTCTTAGATTGTAAGCAGTTAGAAAATGGGCCATCTGGTTGACACGCGCCACCCAGTGAAACTTGTAAATGTGTTCAAATTCATTTACACGGCTCCTCGCAACGTATCAAAATGTCTTGGTTTGAAGGCGACAGCCATCAAAATCTTTACACCGAACCTATGCCCCTAAAAACGATTAGGTCATGATCTTTTATTATATTAACCAACATCAACTGTTACCAAGCAAGTATATATATATATATACTTGTGCAAAATTCAGCGTGAATAACAATGGCCGATAAATATATTTGCGAAACGTGTGTCGGCCATAAAGTGGCTGTAAAAAGGCAAAATATATTTCAAATACAGAGCTAAACATAACTTTGAGGAATATGGTGACAAATGGACGTTCACTACTACTAACTAAGCTGATTCCACAACATGGAAAACGCCGGTTTTCCGTTTATGCTAAGTAGAAATCAGGAAAATACTTGTGGGTAAGCTGCAAACTTAATCATAACGTTTGTAAATGGGCGTTTAAGTGTTTAGACATTTAAACAACATCGTTTGGTTCAAAAAACATAAATGCGTCAACTTGACCATAGATTCTAAATTCAAAGCAAATGCATGACTGACTGATTAAACTCGAACTCTTAACTGAATAATATTAGATGCATTATTACAACAATTTTGAAATCGAACTATTACAATCTTGTTCACACAACACATGGTATGACGAAAATTCAGCGGTTATTGTATTTAATGACCTATTATCAGGAAGATTCAGGATATAACAACATTTCCTTGTTTCATAATAACTTTGTTAGAACATAGTTGTGGCGAATAATTTAATATTTATACTCATAAGTAGGGTTGTTGACTCCCAAATTTTAATATTGTGCTCATTGATGTACTTTAACTCCGCAAATGCTCATCAATACATCACATCGCTTAATCACAACCCTCTTGCTTCGAATTTCAGTGGTTCTGTGACTCAGGAATTAATTAACGTTGATATAACGTGAAAAATTTCATTAAAGAGAACAAATTATTTGCTTCTTCTGCTTACTCAATTGTTTGACGTTGTTGTCGGAGAATCGTTCAGCTATGCACAGAAAGTTGACTTAAAATCCGCTGGTTTGTCTCTAAACATTCTGGCAGGGAAATTGGCTCTTCAGCTTTACACGAATCTGTACTCCGTACTCTAATTCCACAGAACTACATGGCAACCTACCATTTTAATTCATATGTCCAACAAATATTCATTTCAATGTGAAGCACCTTCCTTTTCCGTGTGTTGAAATGCATCTCATTTACAGCCACCCAAGCTGACATGTTAACCAAACCCCTTTTCAATTTCATACAATCTGCAGTACAACTGATTCGTTCAGCACCATTCAAAGTTTAACGTTCTCGGTCTCTATTTTGCGCAAAATAAAGCCACATTTATTTCCAAACTAATTTAGAGTTTGGTGTGTTACATCGTCTTAACTAGCTTTAATTTTATACAGTTTATCATGAAGAATCGATCAGTTAACCGAGACTAGTCTCGGTGAATCTCAATTAATCGAAGTCGCAAACGTGGCTTAGTCACGTAACCTAAACCTTTATTAACTCAGAAAGAAGCGATCGATTATGATGGGATTATGTTCAGCTCAGAAAAGCTCCGGCTAATTAATAAATCCGACGAAGTAGTGAGTTAGGATAAATGTGTAAACTGAATTATCTTACGATATTTGGATATCCACAGTTTAAACTACTAATATAAAAAAGTAATATAAACGGTTGAATAATTCAGTTCGTTGCCCAAACATTTTGTATTTTCACGCAACCTGTTCGATGGGAATGAATTTAAATTAGACCTTAAAAGTAAATTGAATAGTTTAGTTTAGCAACTTTGTCTTGAACGTCATATTTACCAACAAGGTCACCAATTAAAACTTTACCTACAGCATAGCAGGTTGAACTGCCGCAAATATGCATTTTCCGTTCGCAATGTGCAACTGTGGAACAGTTTACCTACTCATGTGGTACAATCTGGAACTGTTAAAGTTTTCAAAAAATCACTAGATATCCACATGGAAAAGTATGTTTTTTGTGTTTGACAATAATCTAACAATATTTTGATATTTTTTACCATCCGACCCGATGTACATTTTTGTGGGTTTTGTAAAGCATAGCTTTTTACCTGCATATAATCTATTAATAAATCTATGAATATGAACCTCGTATATTTGATTTTTTATGCAATCCTCTTCATTTTAACTGCAAGTTTCAATTGATGACGGGCCAAGTATCATTTTGGTCGCGATACCTATTGAAAACAACAAAATTGAATTTTATATGTTCAAACTGCGTGTTTATTAATATTATTATGAGCGCCATGTTTTTGTTTTACCCGTACACTTATCCGTGCGTGCGTACTAAATACTTTACTGTACAGCAGTGAAACCTGGACCACCCACGCAGGACACGAATGGAAGTTGAATGCTTTCCATCTACGAAACATCCGTCGTATCTTGAACATATCGTGGATGGACAGAGTGCTTTCAGAAACTGGTCTACAGAGCATGTTCACCCTATTGCGAAAGCGCCGCCTGCGGTGGCTTGGTCATGTCTACAGAATGGAAAATGGTCGTATTCCGAAAGATCTACTCTATGGTGAGTTGCAAATAGGAAGTCGACCATTGGGCAGACCGCACTTGCGGTACAAAGACGTTTGCAAAAGAGATATGAAAGCTCATGGCTTTGACCCGGCGAGTTGGGAAGAACTTGCTCTTGACTGCTCACATTGAAGGCAATGTGTAAAGCGTCGTCTGCAAGCTGG
>JACCGJ010024600.1:0-17077 GCA_013407085.1 Atriophallophorus winterbourni
GCACAGGGCTGAAGGTGGCTAAAAGCCAATCACGCGCCCAGATTTCCTTCGACGGTATGCGGTTGAGCACCCGGCACTTCGATATCGAGTATACAATTCGTAATTTTCACACGTTCTTGTTTCCGAATATCTTGAAAGTAGGGTAGGGTTTCTCTTCACCAGTACGGTGAGAGGTCAGCTATTCAGGAAACAATGCAATAATATGCGTGAACAATGTGTGGTGTATGAAATCACTAGCCTAGTTGAGGTAAAGTGAAACACAATCATAGACTGCATGTGGGTTAATTTGCTGTCAGGTTGTCCACGCCTAGAGAGATATGATAAAAATACGTTTTTGTTTTTTTATAAAGTTTTAATTAGACAATATGCGAAAATATGATAGACCATTTAACGTCTAATTCCCTTTTAAAGCTAAACACATTTGGCAGGCTTACTTTACAATCTGGGAGCTTGTTCCAGAAGTTGACCACACGGTTGCTGAAAAAGTGTTCACGTGCCAGCAACCTGGGCCTACTCCTAAGAAGTTTCATGGAATTAACCCTTATAGCTGCTTTAGGGGAAAGTTTGAGGATTTCGGTAATATAATTACCCGTAAGACCCTTTAGAATCTTGAAAGTTTCTATTAGGTCACCTCGTAGCCGCCGTCTCTTTAGTGAGAACAAACCGAGGTCCTTGAGTCTAGCCTCATAGGTTTTACCTGCCTGACCCTCAGCCATCCTAGTCGCAAGGCGCTGGACCCTTTCGAGACATGCTATATCCTTTTTTAAGTACGGTGCCCAGGATTGAACGCAGTACTCCAAGTGAGGCCGCACAACTACTTAGTATAAGGGAATGAAGATTGAAGGTTTTCGGCAAGATAACGCTGAGCGAAGTCTGAACAATTCTCTGCGAGCCTTGTTTGCAGCTTCGGCACATTGAGTAGCCCATTTAAAATCGCCTGTTATAGTAATGCCAAGATCCTTCACTTTCTAAGCAGCCGCTATTCTGATAGTTCCTTCACCAACTTCTAGTTGGGTTGTCGCTAAATCAGTCGTCAGAAGACAGCTCTTCCCCAGGTTTAGTGGCAAGTCCCAGGTCTTTGTCCACTCGATTACTTTTTCTAAATCACAGATAAGCGTATCTCTACTGTCGGTTTCTAGGATCTTAACATCATCGGCAAACAGGAAGCAGCCAAGCAGCGCAGCCCAACCCTAATTATCAGTGAAAATTATTTAATCGATGGGTAGGAACGCTCTCTGACTTCTCACTGCATAGTCGGGAATCAGTGTTTGGCGATCAGCCTCTGATTAGCTCAAAATTGTTCGATGTTCGAGAAAAGCCGAAGCCTTTTCTGGTGACAGCTGTACAATAGGTGACATACCACTCACCAATATCGACCGCAGAACACAATATAAATGAATAAACAAATAAACGAATGATTTGTTTATGGATATCCAAGGCATGCTAAGCATAATCAATATTTATAAAAATGTTTGTACAACCAAAGCAAAATATGAACAATCGCGATTAAATTTTCAAGGTCAAATACTCAGCGAAATTTTACACTTCTTCTTCTTGATAGACGACAGAAGGTTCTTCTTCTTCTGAATCGAAAGCAGAAGGTATAAAATCGAGTTTGAGCTCCATCACAGTAATAGACATGGGTGACTTCTGCTGACAAGGCAAACCCGGAGAGTAGAGGAACACCACTATATCACTCCGGGGATGAAGTCCATCCGTCTCAACAAATGCTGATCCAACGCGTTTTGAATAGCTGTTCAGATGGTAGAGACAGGAGCCCTTTCGGTAGAGAGTTCCAAGTGTTCACCACCCGCGTGGATAGCGTGCTCCCATTACTCAGCTTCAGCCTTCTAGGCTTCTGCAACTTAAAGTCATGTCCACGAGTCCTCGACTCACCTACTAATCGGAAGTACTGGAGGAACTCGTCTCCATATTGACCGAGAAGAATACGGCGTGTCAGGAGCAGGTCATATCTTTCCCTTCGAAGCTCTAGGGGGTAGAGTTTCAGTAAGCTCCTCCTATCCTCGTACGCGAGTTGGCGCATTCCACAAACCATCTTAGTGCCCCTCCTTTGTACCCTCTCCAAGGAGTCGCATTCGCCTTTGGACTGAGGAAATGCAACAGGTAGCCCATATTCCAACAGAGGACGAATGTACACAGAGAAAAGTGTCTGGAACATTTGCGGGGTAATGGACGCAAATGAACGCCGAATCGCCCAGAGCATCCTGGTAGCGCTGCCTATTCTCCGACAAGTGTCAGCCTTCGACTTCAAGGAATCCATAACCAGAATCCCTAAGTCTTTTTCGACCGTCACCGCTCTAATAGGCTTACCTCCAATAAAGTATTCACGACCAGTGTCATCGGAGTTTATGCGCATGACCACTGTCTTGTCCTCATTGATAGGCAGTGACCAGCGATGTGTCCAACTGACTAAGTCATCAACTGCTTGTTGCAGTTGCTTGTGGCCATCGCAGGAACTGACAGAGGCCCACAGTTTCAGATCATCCGCGAATAAAAGACAATCGATCGCTACCGCGTCCGGAATATCATTCACGAAAACTTTGAATAACAATGGGCCAAGGACAGATCCCTGCGGCACTCCGGAGCCTGCTATCATCTCTGAAGACAAAAACTCAGACAAGGTTTGACCGCCCTGAGATGAATACCTCGATCCATTTAAGTAGACAACCCTGAATACCCAAACCCTGCAGCTTGACGACCAATCGGCGGTGGGGCACGCGGTCAAACGCCTTACTAAAGTCGATGAAAATGACATCGACCTCTTGACCAGAATCAGTCAAAGCACACCAACTTTCTCGCGCCAGGAGCAGATTACTTACGCATGAGCGATTTTCGGTGAATCCATGTTGTTGTGGACACCAACGCCCACACTCCAAAAGAAAGTGCTCTAATTTCCTTTTGATCAGCTTCTCTAAAATTTTACCGATCACAGAAGTCAATGTGACCGGCCTGTAATTAGCGGGACTACTGGGGTCCCCACTCTTAAACATAGGTTTAATAATACCCTGTTTCCATTCTTGTGGCAAGACCCCTAATGTTACAGATTTTGTAAACAACCTGGCCAGCGGAACGCACAACACTTCTGATAGTGCTCGTAAAACCAACGGATGAATACCGTCTGGTCCTGGCGCGGATTGTGTGTCTAACTGTTCCAACAGGTGTCTAACAGTCTCTACATCTACATCAAGATCAGACAGCACCTCACTGTTATTAGAGACAGAAGGAGGATCACTGTCTTCCAGACAGTACACGGAGGCATACTGCTTAGTCATGGCTTCAGCTTTCAAACCATCCTCAGTAATGTCTACCCCATTAGTATCTATCAAATTAGGAATATATGGCGACGCCTTTGTGCGGCGTCGAATGTATGCGAATAGCCGTTTTGGTGCACAAGTAGACTCGTCAACCAATCGCTGCTCGTACAACATACGTTTCCTGCGTTTTAATGCCGTACAAAGGTTTCTAGCTTGCCGATAATTGTCATAGTCAGTGGCGTTTTTCCGACTTACGAATATCGACCAGAGCTTTTGACGTTGCCGCAAAAGTTTCCTTATCTCCTTATCAAACCAAGGTGGACCTTTCGCCTTACGACGACGTGTGGACAACGGAACAGCCACCTCAATAACTGTCAAAATGTTATTACGGATCACCAGCCAACAATCTTCAACATCAGCTGCTTGATCGAAAGACCAATCGAGAGATGAAGCAACATCCCGTAACCTACCCGCGTCTGCCTTCCAAAAATTCCTTCTGGGAATTGGATCTGGTACCCAGCCAGTGTTGCGTTTCCACATAAAACTTTAGGTGGAATGGTCATTGCAGCCTAATGGAGCTTCAGTCCGAAGCTGAGTAATATCGGACTGCGTGGGAGTGAATACCAAGTCCAAAATGGACTCACACCCAGTAGGGCCTACTCTGGTCGGATGGGAAACGTGCTGCACGAGGCCCACATCAACCACAGCGTCCAATAAGTCCCGCTCGAATGACCCAGAACCTTCATCTAGCGAAGTCCAATCAATACTAGGAGCATTGAAATCCCCCATAATCAAGCAGTTTGAGGATCTACCATACTGACATATCTGTGATATCACAGTATCTGCCTGAGTATTGGGAGAACGATAAACGACACCTATCGTGGCAAATGAAGCTGCAGTCCTTATACGGCACCATATACTCTCAGCCATACCGGCAGAATGCTGGAAGCGAGCCAACACTGCGACGGAAATATGTTGTTGGAAATATAAGGCAATCCCACCACCGATTTCAGCGTCTGTTCGATCCGAGCGAAAGAGTCTATATCCAAATAGGGCCAGCTCGGGATCACCCTGCTAAGGTGAGAGCCAGGTTTCCGTCACCGCAATGATCGCTGGAGGGTCCCATCTAATCCGATCAAAGAGTTCATCCAGTTTGTTTCTCAAGCTTCTCGCATTAAAATATATCACTTTTAAAGATCCAGATTCCTCCAAATGCATATAGTCAGAGGTTGTCAACGAACTTTTGGCCTCATCCTCACAACCCGAAAATCCACAATGCGCAAGTTAGTTTCACCTGATGCTCTGCGCTCGCTAATTTCCTGAGTAGCTTTTCGCATCTTCACACTATCTTCCGGAGAAAGATCACGCAGGAGTCGAAGTTCACTACCCTTTAGCCTGTAACCCCTCTTTAGCAGTGAGGTCAATAGCTCAACAGAGTCTAACACAATCTTTAACGGTCTTGGGCGATCTCCTGGCGCTGGCCTGCGTCCTAGACGAAACGCTGTGCGTACCGTTACACCCTTTTCACCTTCGTCGAAAAAGGGGGCAAGAGCATAATTTAAGAACTCGCGTTGCTGTTTAACCCTGTCTATCGCCAAAGTACCTGTTTGCACCGGCGGATTGTAAAGAATGGCGCAGGATTGTCTACTCTCAACAGTCGCAAAGCTCTGATGTTTCTTCTTTATAGTTTTATCTAGCTTTGATGGTTCCTGGACCTCTTTGGCCACAAGAACGTTCGTTTCACCGGCAAAACTAATTCCGTCTTTGGAACCGAGTAAAGACGAGGAAGCCACTTCCGCAAAGGTGCGTACATCTTCAGATTGCACGCAGACTTGTTGTACACAAGATGTGTGGTGGATATCGTTCTTCGAGGGTGAGCCACTATTTACAATACTCCCATCAATACCTTCAGAGGTCCTAATAGAAGCCGTGTCAACTTGAAGCTGAGTACTTGCGAGCTTGAAACCAGTCGGCGGATGGCATATCTTACATATCGTGCGAATGATATCGCATGAATTCTTCTGAAGCCAACGATACATCTCCGGCTCCAGTAAACCACATTGAATATGTATCCACATTAAACAAATTTCACATTGAACAGCTTTAGCGTTATTGCCGACCTGTTTCGAACAAACCAGACAAGAATCCCAGAGTGAGTAGCCGAGCCCCCATTCTCTTTAATCTTCCTTGCAGTCGGTGCTGCATGATCTCCTTTTGCAGATTTACGAGTCGTAACCATGTTCAAATCCGTTGAAAATACAATAAAAGTTCTTGTAATAATCTTGAAGTAGATTGGATATCCACAACAATATCAAAATATCTTAGTAGTAGGTTAAGCCCTTGTAAGTCGCATCTCTTTCTATCAGCAACATAGTCCAGGAGAACCTCAGTTGAAGAAATCCTGTTGTGTTGAACAGCTTCGCCGTGATTACAGACAGTACATTATCCATTAGTTGCTTGAATTGGTTTTCAGATCTTGCTGCAATAACCTCTTCCGGAAGCGCATTGAACAATTCTTGTTGAGAGCGTGAATCCCTGTGGTAAGCGTAGTGTCCTTCGCTTTTGAAGCTTTAGAGCATGGCCACGTGTTCTTGAGTCCGTCAGGACAGGGAAAATCTCGCGCAGCTCGTCACCATAAGCTCTCAGTAATATGCGACGAGTTAGCAGCAAGTCGTAGCGCACACGCCGAATACTGAGCGTCTTGAGGTTAAGGCGTTGAACTATCCACATAAGGAATTGATTTCAATCATTGTACTCGTTTCGTCGCCCGCCTATGCAATTTTTCCAACTGGTCACGTTCTCCCATAGTTTGTGGATAGATGACTGGCAAACCATATTCCAAATCGTATGTGGAATAAAGAATGCGAAACATTTGTGGAGTAATCGCCGTAAACGACCGACTAATAGTCCACCATGCGCGGTTTGCAGCAGCAGCTTTACTGTTTATATCCTCCTTGGATTTAAGCGACCGAGTCACAATTGTACCCAGGTCACGTTCAGTATCAACCCATTTCAGTTGATGATCCCCGAAGAAGTATGCACCTTCAGGCGTGCTTGGCCTCAAAAGCACTACAGCGCATTTCTGGCGGTTTACATGAAGCTGCCATTTTACCGTCCAATCAAGCAATTCGTTCAATTCTTTCGGGAAAACTTCATTATCAGCAGAAGAGCTTACTGTACCTCAAACTTTTAAATCATCCGCGAAAAGTAGGGAATTCATATTTAATGAGTCGGTGAGGTCATTAACATATACTTTGAAAAGTAAAGGGTCGAGAACACATCCGATCGTGCATTCATAATGCACAGAAAATTGAGTGCAATCTGGTAGAGTAGTTTTTGATAACGTTTCACTCCTGACACAGAAGCTTCGTCAGACGAAGGGTTATAGTCAGAACTAGGAACATGATTAAGCAGTGGTCAACCCACCACCACTTATTTGACCTAACCGCAAAACAGCCTATAGTACGTGTACAGTGTGTCACGTCTCGTGGGAATAACCGGGATCAGCGGTCACAGTGCGTATCCACGTCAATCTGATACAAGTGAACACGGTCAAGTTCAGTTGACACATACGTAAAAGTACATAACTAACGGGGCTAAGGCTATTTTTGAAGAAAAACAAAAATCTAATTAACTAGTAGGTGTAAGGTGAATAAAATCTATTTACTTTCGCATTAGTGCCGCGCGCCATATTGTGGAGATTTCTGCCCCATCCACCTTATCGACCACTGATCCTAGTAATTCCCACGAGACGTGACACACTGTAGAAGAACTATAGGCTGTTTAACGGTAGGTTCAAATAATTAGTGGTTGGTTAACCACTACTTAATCATGTTTCCTGTCCTGACTATCACCCTTGGTCTGACGAAGCTTCCGTGTGAGAAGTGAAACGTTACCCAAGATCTACTCTAACCGATTACACTCAAATTTCTTTGCATTATGAATACACGATCTGTCCCAAACATAATTCAATCGATTGTAAACTGTAGAGTTCAGTTCAGTTGCACAGAACAGTAAGAGGCTAACGAGCCAACTGTGCGTCCAGAATTTCTTTCGTTGGAAAGCTGCAGAGAAGCAACCACTACTGCCAACGCGTTTTTTTCTAAATGTGATTTGGATATCCTCGACGATCGCGACGCCAAGGGATTTTTCGTGTGGTATTTAGGAAGCACCTCGTTATGAATGTTGCTGGAAAAATAAAAAACTAATTTCTCTCCACCAGTACGTTGAGAGGTCAACTAAAGAATAGTTGTGTATTTAAAATTAATACTTTTACAGAAAACCAATTTTTAATTTAATATCGTACGAAATAAATAGGAGAAAAATAAATATTCTGAAGAATACTGAAGTTCAATGGATAATGATCACCAAAGGTGCAAGAAATCGTGGAGGGGACTAATGGTCAACATTTTCAGTTTTTATTGTGCCAAATGTAAAAAACGTTTTTTTTCGCGGATTCACTCATAGGATTGATCGAAGCGGGATTATTTCGTTTATGCTCCAGATTTAATCACGTGGATGATGAGGAATTATTGTGGAAGATAAATACTAAACAGCCAAAGTTGTAAAATTTATTTTAGTTCCATTACCCGGTGATGCCATGGCTATATAGTAATTTTCACGGTATATTTGGGTTGAAAAGCTTAGATATTGTCATATAGTGAATAATTAAATTAAATGTGCTTCAAATTCATATATGGAAGCGCTAAGTCTCAATTTTTATAGGTGGAAGATTCCACAGTTTGGCGTACTTATTTAAGTACAAGTTTTGCCTATCGTTCACGCGGAATCGTGGAACCTCCGCTATGTTATCTTGGTTTTTTAAATTATTAGGAATTGCAGTGTTGAATTTATATCTGTGCAAAGGACAATATTCTAGAGAAAGATTATTAGCTCGTGTCTTAACATATGAAACCATAATGGTTCTAGCTTAAAATGAGCACATCTTTCTCTATAAGAAAGAGTGGAGCTATTTTAAATAATAAATTTTTTAAATGTCGTTGTATTTTTTCCAAGATCGTGCTACCTGTTTAGTTAATGCTTGTATATATAAGATTACAGTAATCAAAATGAGGCAGTGTGAAAAGTCTATATAATTTTAAATTGCACGTTGGTTGAGTAAAGAACTTATGTTTCATATCCATACTCTACCTTGCTTATGAAATCACGTGGTGTATATGAACGTTGGAGGTGAGCGATTCAGAGTATCTAAACCCAAGATCAAACGTGCAGCTAATCATTTTAATTTGAAAAGTTTTATTTCATATTGTACATCTCGAAGGCATGAATTTAGATCTGTCGACAGAGTCTGAGATATTATTTCCATTACCCCATTCGAATAGTACAGCTAAATCTATGTACGATCTGGCTATATAAGTTTGAGTTTCTGTGGATAAAAGAGTAAAAACTACTTTTATATCGTCAGCGAAAAATAAAAATTTACAATTGGAAACGACTGTGGTTTATCATTTATATATTGGACAGAAAGTAATGCTCCTAAATCACTGCCTGGTATTACACCACTTGTTATCGTCTGAGTATGCGTTTTGTGACAATTGACCGCTGCACAGTAAGTACGGTCCGTAATGAGGGAAGTGAGCCAAGAGAGAAGACTTTCTTCTATATCAAGTGACAAGATTTGATAGTAAAAATTCATGTGGTACTGTGTTAGTAGCTTTAGTTATAACGAGCAAAACAATTATTACCGCTAAAACATTTTCGATGGGATTGGTGTTATAGTCTAAGAATCCTAAGTAGCAATTCATTCAGGATGTTTTATTAAGAAACCGGTGCTTTACATTAGAAGTGCTACTAAGTGTTAAGGTATGCTAGAATAGATTTTTAACTATTGTATCAAGTAATCTCGAGAAGAAAGAATTATGATATATCGGTCTGTAATTTGTAACTAGGTGCTTACAACCTGTTTTGTATCTGAATTTTTCCAATCTAGATGCATACGTAACTTCAGCAACAAAATTCATAATTCATTGCCAACCATTTTGCAAATGGTTGGTTTGATGATACTGATTTAAAAGTGTGGCTGTCATTCCGACAAAGCAAATTATAGTAATGTTACCGTTCTCTTCCGCAGCGCAACATGGGTTTCGCCGTAACAGATATTGCTTGTCAAATCTGCTCATCACTATGGTGTATTAGATAACGTCTTCCTACCGAGAGATACAGCGTTCATGCTTGCTATATTTAAGTAGCAAATGTTTTGATTAGGTCAACCGCGGAGTGCCTCTGCGAAAGCTATTGCAATATGGAATAACAGGAAAACTATTATCTTGGATAACTGATTATGTGACTAATTGGCATGTGCGAGTCTGTATTGACGGCCTGTAAGGTTCAAAGTAGTTTGAAATTCTTCTTTTCCCTTCAACATTCCTTTTATTTTGAACTTGGTTACAAAACTTGAATTTTGTGAAATAGATTTTGCTTGTGTTTTATTTTCCTACAGTATTTTGATATAAAACATTTCTTTTTGTAATTATTTTATTGGAAATCTTCTGTTCACATATTTGGTGAAGCTTTTGTTTTAATTCATTGTTGAAGCCATTGTCGGTCATTGTTGTTGAATTTGATTGCCATTTTGGGCACTTGTATTTGGCTTGTATTTTGACACCACTTTTGGGTGTCTTGTCTTTGATAGACATTTTGGACGGCAATTTTGGTAACTCCTTTCATTCTATTTATATCTCAGGTCGTCATTGAACTTGTTTGCATTGATATAATTGATTCTGGAGTATTTTGACTCCACTGTTTGCTGTACGTTCCTATACAGTTGAGGTTTGTATAATTATTGTTGTTGTAATTGTTGCTAATTACAGTACCGTATAACATCCGAATTGTGGTTTTGAATTTGTCGAACTAAGAAACGGGTGGAATACGCGTTACTCACGTCACAGACGTTACAGTACTCAACTTGGTTCGTCGAAGCAGTATTCAATTTTGGAATTCGATTTGTACCGTATTTGTCTCAATTGGAGAAAATACAGTACTCAACTTGGAATTTGATTCTTCTCGAACTTGGCGAGAAGTGCAGTTGAAGATTCGCGAATCGATCCAGTTTACAATATTGGTGACGTCCCTTTTTTTGTTTCCTTTTTTATCCCTTTGAATCCTTTTGTATAAAATGCCTAAAGTTGCTTCTAAGGTAGCATTGACTGAGTGCGATAAGCCAGAGGGCATAGATACAGGTTCCCAATGCGCATTGGATTTAGAGCAGCAGCTATCCGTAGCTAGATCCACGATAGAGCGCTTGGAACGGGAAAAGAGAGAACTAGAGGAGAACAATTTGATAGCTGGCAAGGGCAGCAGGCCAGAACGAAGCGGGACGACAACAACCGAATTGCAGCCCTCAATGAATATCAGCCTCGGACTACCCAAAGTTGAATTATCATACTTTGATGGTAATCCAATTGACTATTGGAAATTTATGAGGCAATTTGAATGCTACATTGAATCGCGGCTCACGGACCCGGCACAAAGATTATTATATCTGATGTTTTATTGCCGTGATAAGGCTCGTAAAGCTATTGATGCCTGCGTCATGCTGCAACCCACTGAGGGTTATATGAGAGCAAAAACCATACTGCGAGATTTGTTCGGTTTACCGCATGTCATTGCTCGGTCTACACTGGATGAATTGTTCGGAGAAGCCAGAACGCTTTCAGAGAAGGTAGATGGTTTATCTGAATTGGCAATAAAGATGGAAAATTGCCATATTATGCTGACACAAATGAAGTGCGAGGCCGACTTGAATTCGGTCAACACTTTGGAAGGTGTTGTAAGGTGCTTACCTGTAGCCTTACAGCAGCAGTGGGCCGATGCTGCCGACGCGATTACGGCTGACGGTTCGGAGGTAAACTTTGAACGACTTTCCGAGTTTGTTTCTCGTAAGGCAAGAGTTGGTAGAAGTCGATTTGGTCAGCTTTGTCGCCCTGACACGACGCAGAATTCAGCAGTCCATGCTTCAAATGTTTGCGATCGAAGGAATGTCAATGCTTCCCTTGTTGGCAGATCCATAAACAGCTTGGAATGCTGTAATTGCAAGGGGCCGCACAAATTACATCAGTGCATCGAATTTAGGAATCTCGACGTAAAGAGTCGTTGGGATCTAGCCAAACGGGTATCGGCTTGTTTCCTATGCCTCCGGCAGTTCCATAGGTCTGCCAATTGTATGAGTGGATCTCGATGCACTGCAGAAAATTGTGGCGGTCGGCACCACACGCTCCTGCATAACGATCAACCGGTAAGAAATCCGCCGGCAAACATCAATTGCAGTCACGCGGCATTAAGTGCCAGGGTATGTTTAGGATCCGTGCCTGTCAAGATCGAAACGTCGTCCGGACTTATTGACGCAGTAGCGCTCCTGGATGGTGGTTCAGATGCCACCTTAATTCTTGATGAATTCGTTAAAAAATACAATATGCCGAAGTGCCCTGCTCAGGTGTCGCTTACAACTTTGGGCCATCAACGGGTAATGAACTGCTCCCGTCTGAACTTAAATATTCTTTCTGCAGATGGTGGAGAAGTCATTCAGGTTTCGAATGCTTACACCGTAGAAACCTTGCCGCATGTGTCCCAATCGTCAACTAGCGCTCTGCGTGAACGTTATGATTATTTAAAGGGCGTTGAATTATTTGACGTTCATGATCAGCCGGTGACAGTGCTGATTGGTTGCGACGTTCCTGAAGCACACTGGGCGTTAGAACAGCGGCTCGGTGGAAGAGGCCGTCCGTTCGCAACAAAGACATTGCTGGGTTGGATATTGCAGGGGCCTGCGTATAAAACGTCTGAGGATATTGACCTTTGTGTTGTCGGTTGTGATCAGGAAGCTGAGTTACCTGACACTGAATTAGCTCAGTCGGATTTTGTGACTGAATTTCCCGACACTAATTCGGATCAGATGGAGACTAAGCCTGGCTCACCTGACACCAAATCAGCCAAAACGAATAGTAGGCCTGGTTCACATGACAGTGAATCAGCCGAAGTGGGGGCGACAGATGGTCGGCGTGACTATTCATATGAGTGGCGCAAGACGTTCGGTTGTGTACCCGATAAGCCATTTGTGTTTCGGACACCGGATACACTTATTTCAATTTGCAGATTAGAGTTGTTTAGATGGCGCAAGATGTCGCTATTTGAGGATGAAATACACAAGGCTCGTTCGGCTGGGAATGCGCGCGTAAGCTTCTTGTAAGGAACGGTGGCAGAACCGGAGGACGTGGTGGGTCTTAGTCTGGCAAACTATTTCCCTATAAAAAGCCACATGTGTCCAATGATGGCAATGCGACGTGGCGTGTGTGACTCGCCACTAAATAAAGTCATTTGCTGCACGGAATTCGTTAGGGTATTCGTTGAACAATCGTTGTACAGTTGAGCCCTAGAAAGAATTTGGTCGGAGGTGTAAGGTTCAAAGTAGTTTGAAATTCTTCTTTCCCTTCAACATTCCTTTTATTTTGAACTTGGTTACAAAACTTGAATTTTGTGAAATAGATTTTGCTTGTGTTTTATTTTCCTACAGTATTTTGATATAAAACATTTCTTTTTGTAATTATTTTATTGGAAATCTTCTGTTCACATATTTGGTGAAGCTTTTGTTTTAATTCATTGTTGAAGCCATTGTCGGTCATTGTTGTTGAATTTGATTGCCATTTTGGGCACTTGTATTTGGCTTGTATTTTGACACCACTTTTGGGTGTCTTGTCTTTGATAGACATTTTGGACGGCAATTTTGGTAACTCCTTTCATTCTATTTATATCTCAGGTCGTCATTGAACTTGTTTGCATTGATATAATTGATTCTGGAGTATTTTGACTCCACTGTTTGCTGTACGTTCCTATACAGTTGAGGTTTGTATAATTATTGTTGTTGTAATTGTTGCTAATTACAGTACCGTATAACATCCGAATTGTGGTTTTGAATTTGTCGAACTAAGAAACGTGTGGAATACGCGTTACTCACGTCACAGACGTTACACGGCCGTATATCTGAAACCATTAATATACTCAGCAGCGTCCCGGAGGCTTTATTAATCCAGCCTATTCTTTTCTTGTTATACATAATGATATTACATAAGTAGAACGATGCGAGTTATTATTTTTGCAGATGACATAAAAGTATGGTAACATATCCGAACCAGTGTTCGATGCTGCAACATGAGTTGGACGCAATGTATATCTGGTCCTGAGTAAATCCGAGGTCTTTCAACACAGGTGAATATAATATGTTACCACTTGTCGATGGTTCCAGATTGTACCACGTGAGTAGGTAAACTTTTCCACAATTACACATTGCGAACGAAAAATGCATATTTGCGGAAGTTCAACCTGCTATGCTGTTGGTAAAGTTCCGATTGGTGACCACCATGTTTGTTATGCGAAAATGAAACAAACGACTGCCAGGAAGATTTGTTTGATTTAACCCTGTCCAAATGAATATTAGTGCTCTTCGTTTCCGTCTGTTTTGAACCGAATGTAAATTCAATATTTTAAGTCTCATTACGTATGGATAATTAAAATAGTTTCTGACAATGACTATTCGGTTTCAGGTTATTAGTAATTCAGATAACGAGATCCTTCTCTGCGATGGTCCAAGTGACGTTTTCATGATAAAGTTTATATGTAAGCTCGGATTGCCGGCCAAGTTGTTGTATTTTACACAGTTTGATTACTAGTTTGAGGATTTTACGAATTTTTATTTCGTGGGAGATATATGTTTCAAGGTGCATTTTGATGAAAATATAATAATACGAATATATTAATTTTTATTCACATATTATCACAAATATATCAGTGTAGATAAATAGAAAAAGCGTTTGAGAATAAATTTATCTACGTGGTGTTAGCTGTATCTAACACTACCTACTTGCCGTATTTACATTTTTCTGCTTAAATTTAAATTAATATCACATTATTATCCAAACGTGCAAAATAATAAAATCTACCAAAAATATAAAAAACGTAAAAAACTGAAAACATTATTTTTTAAATATACATTCTTATTTTTTATATGATGTACTATTTTACTTTGATGACCGCTCACCATGCTGGTGAAGAGAATATCTTTCATTATATTCCAGTGTCTTCGACTCCCGAACCATCACTGAAACTGGCCCGAAATCTATTCGCCCGAGATTTGTTCCGTATGCTATTCACTCTTCTGCAGATAACGACAATCCTGCTGGTGAACAAATTTCGTTTCGATTCGTCGACATTTCTTCCAGAGTATTGGATCATAAAACGTACCCTACTCCTATGCTATTTATACTACACCCTATTTCATCCCCCACAATTTCATAGATTTTCATATTATTCCGATGGATTTATGTTCCCTTTTCAATCTTTTCGAACAACCTTTCCGTTAAAAACGTCAATTTATGTATATATAATTTATTTATCACATTTTATGACAATTTTATTATAATTCGCACCACTTTCCCAAATTACCTTCCATTCCCGTTCTCTCCTTTTTTTTTTTCGCATCCTTGCCATTCGAAATCTTGACAAATTTAAGGCACTTTATTGTTTTAACTTAGATTTTTTCTTACCTATTGTAATATTATTTCGCTTTCCATTATTGAGAGAAAAAATGTTTTGGGAAAATCCTGCTTACTTCGGTCATTTGCACTGTTATATTTAGATAATCTGGGAATGAATTTCAAAATATTTCTATTCTCTCATATATATGAAACGAAACATTTGTCGGTGAATTTTATAAGTATTGGGGTTCGTTGTTTCATGTTGTTTTTGCGTAAACGTACAGAAGCAGCGCAATCTGTCGGAATACCGTATGAAGTGAGAAAACATCTTTCATGTCATTTAATATGAAATCATTATCACGTACATTAAATAAAAAAATGATTTCTTAGAACGAGTTTCTCTTTGAGTAAATTTCGGTATAAAGAGTTTCTAACAAGTATATTGTTTTTGTATAAGATATCATGATCAATAGGAATTGGGCTTCATAGGAGATGATACGGTTTAAGAGAATCAAATAGAGTCCCGGAGAAGTTGTTATTTCGTTACCAATTTAATATTTTGCATTCTATGTTTCAATTTTTTACGATTAAAAAAAGTGTCATTATCTAACCTCACAGTGTAATTTCTTGTTTGAGGAGTTTTACTCATTTTAATACGGCGAAAGATTGATGTTTTAGGATGCATATTGTATAGAATATCGTGGAACGTAAATTTAAACTTCAAGATATTATCACAAATCATCAGTTCCGGTATGCAGCGTATAGAGGAAAAAGGAATATGGAAATGTAATTGGGATCACGTACAGTATTGAAGCGCTCGCGGAAATGGAAGATGAATCAAATTTCGATAAACTGATCATGTATTGCATGCCATGGATGTCCAAGAATATATATTATTATTTTTTATTTGTTATACTGTTATACTTTTTCTTATAATTTGCTCATGCAAATATGTATACGATTTAAATTTACTCTCTACTTGATCAGTTTGGGGATAATTGTAGCGTCTGAGTGTATCTATGTTGGATTCTTATATTACGTCGAGATGTGTTCCTATTTATTGAGTTTCATCGCCAAAAAGAGTGCGCTGTTGGTGTTTGAACCTCCGCTATAGTAATCGCTGAAAATTGTGCGTTCAACCTGTTTTAAATTTTCGTTCCTACCATATATAATCCCATCAATTTTGATTTCGTTTCCACATATTTTTCCATTGACTAAATGGATTATATATCAACATTTTCTGATCCCTCATCTTATGATATTTCGATTGACGCCATGGAATAATTCGGCCTCGTGATTCTAGTAATTAATGTGTCTTGACTGTCATTTTAGAACATCGCATCATATTTTGAGTCTTCCCGTGTGAAAACTCAACGTTCAGCGTATACTTTATTAGCTGGTATGTAAACACCGCGTTTGGCTAAAGACGTTGCTCAATTAATTAACAAACGCCTTGCTGATATTCAGTACTATGCGCTGGAACATGTTATTTTCAACTTACTTCGTCTAGTGATGATCAAAAACTGCGGAATCTTCTGTGTTTAGAAATATGTGATCGCGCAACATCACAGTATTTAGAACACACGCGTAGCTGCAGTAACAATTCATCAAAACAGTGAATGATATAATGATAATCAGGTCATATGCATTCGTATGTGAAGCTTCGGCCATAATGCAAAAAAACACAATTCGGTAAATCGCAGCAAACATTTCAAATAAGGACTTCATGAATTTTTACTGGACGCAACATTTGTCTAATCAGAAAATGCAAACGTGAATGATTCTAGTAACCACAACAACGAAATTTGTCAAATTTGCAGTCACTGTTTCATAACTCTTCCTTGTCGGTACGGAATATCTACCAAACAAACTGTCTAAAGCAAAGCCAGAAAAACCAATTGACTGGCTGTAGTAAACGTAGCTCTACCTGGCAGCCATCTCAACCTTATTTTATACATTACCGACGGGATTGCAAATTAGATTTCCTCATCGATTCCTGCGCTGCAGTTTGCGTCTTCCTACATTGCCATGTTAAGTGAAAGAGCCGGTCGTTATTGAAGTTACATGTGTTGAAACGCGCGAAAAATTCCTGCTTTAGGTCAGAAAACACTTTTTGTTGAATTATGTTTCAAAGTTAATTTTCGATACATAACAACGTAACTGCTCATCAGTATCATCAATAGGCTTTTCAGTTTAGTCAGGGTTTTCAAAGTCTGCCAAGTTTGAACGCTTTCTATGAGTTTTTCTTCATCGGTTTAGCAGGCGACTTCGGAGCTTAGGGCTATCGAGAATGTGATCAGTGCCTGCTGCGTTTTC
>JACCGJ010024601.1:0-13406 GCA_013407085.1 Atriophallophorus winterbourni
GACACTCCCACTCGCAGCCTTTTTCACAAACAGAATCTCCCATGGCAGACAAGGTTTGAATTTGACCCGCTTTCTTATCTCTGTGTTCTGGAGAGGTGGAACTGCTTGGTGGGGTGTTGTGTAAACGTCGTAAATACAAGAATGCTGCAAAACAGAATACGCCAAGGAAAATGCAAATCATCACGATGGCCAACACAAATATAAGCGATAGACTGCTGGATGGCGGGGTGACGGTGTGTTCTAGGTAGTCATTATTGAGCGGGTTATTCTCCGTGAGGCTCGCTTGTTGCTTCAACATGTGCACAGAAGGAGATGATTTGAGAGAGTCGGTTTCGGCTGCGCTCACATCGGAATGGAAGTATCGATTTTTCATGGATACACTCGACGTTTGATGTTCGTAAATAACGTGAATTTTTAAGCGTGCGGTACTCGAATGACAAGGATCCTTCAGACTATCGTTAACGATTATGTACAAAAAATATTCCATAAATTGCATAGAGTTGTTTTGAACAAATTGCTTCGTTGGAAAGAGGTTGGATAACGATTTAAGCAATATGAGCTCGGTTTTTGCGATTGGATCGGAATCGGTAGCTGAAATACTGGTCTCGACTGATCTTAGGTTAAAGAACTCCATGAGAAATTTAGCTGATCGCATGGAGAATTGAAAATGTGTATGCACGGTAGTATCCGGATCCATTGCAATGATTTCATACAAAACAGATCCTGGAGGCATTTCGACAGACACATTAACCACATCGGAAGGGATAGCATTAGATTGAGAAGAGGATAGTAAAGATGGCTTGAGAAACCGTGGTGGACTATCGTTTAAATCCAGCAATCGAATGATAATTGTAGCCATTGTTGTGTGTCTTTGCTCCGAAACCATTCCACCATCAATCGCACGTATCTGAAAATGATGTTCTTCGTGTTGCTCACGATCTAATAATCCATCCGCGTAAATTCGTCCTTGTGTATTTACACGATATTTAACTCCGATGTTAGCAGGCCGTAGGCTATTCTCCACATATTCATAGCGAATACTTTTATACGGACCAACATCATCCGCATCTTCCGCATGAACTTCCCCGACCATTCTGCCGTAAATTAAATTTGTTCCGATCGATTCGTTCAAATAGAATACAATATTGCCATTTTCACCGGGAGTCGTGTCGAAAACTGGCGCACAGTCATTTACGTCATCCACGATAATGTGTATTTGCACCGTAGAAGATAAAGACGGCAACCCACCATCTTCGACGCAGACAAACACGTTAAAGCTGGCATTCCACTCACGATCCAACATGATTCTGGTGTAAAGTTGTCCGGTTGTCTTATTTAAATCGAATATCGATCCTCCATCGATCACATTATTTAACACACTTGCTTCGGTTACTTGGTTTGGATCAATAAATCTGAACATGAGTTGAGCATTCTGACCCTCATCGGCATCGGTTGCCGAAATTTTTGCAACGAAACTATGGATTGGTTGATTTTCCATGACGTGAACAGTTTGAATTGGGTACTGATATTCGGCTCGATTCGGTAAATCAGATATGGGAAACTGTGGAGCGTTGTCGTTTTTATCTCGAACACGGATATTGATCGAATTGATCGATTCTAGCGGTTTTATGAGATTGTTATCACTGCATATAACGTTGAATAAAAAAGACGATGTCACTTCGCGATCCACAACGATACCTTCCCGTTTATACAAAGTAAATAACGAGGGAGATTTTGTTTTATCTACACCATGCTCTTGTCTGGTTAGACTAGGATCCAGAGTGAAATAATTTACCACAGAGTGAGTTTTCGGGCTTCTAACATCTTGTAAACGGCACCCGACCCGAGATTGGTCCATTTCATCCCGATCGGTGGCTATAATGGTGGCGATGTCTATGCGAGTTGACACTTCTTCCTCGATCCATAAAATACTCACATCACTGGTGGAAAGTTTTGTCAATCCAGCATCTACAAAGGTTTTGTTGTATTCCACTGGTATAATATTAACCGATGGGGGATGATCATTGCAATCCTCTATGTGGACTTCGATTTCCGTGAAGTTCGATAAGCCTCCTCCATCGACCACTTCAATTGGTATCCAAAATTTACGTATACTTTCATAATCCAATTGCGATGCAATATAGACTTTGTTTTCTCTCATAACAACCGATGGAATAGCTTGATGTTGAGGTTTTCCATACTTTGCTCGTGTTACGCCATCGCCCAGGCGGTATGTCAACTTTGCATTCAGACCGACATCTTCATCCTCAGCTTGAACAGTTAGAACAAATCGTAGGCCAGGTGGAGATGCAACGGCGTGTGGATATTTTATGAAGTTCTGGGATTCTAACATATGCAATTCACATTCAGGCAGGGAAACTTTGTAAGGAAGACCTACCCACTGTGGAACATTGTCATTTACATCAATAATTTCAATTTTTCCTGGAAGCACCCCTGGATGAGATCCACTATCGAATGCGAATAAGCAAAAGTGAAACGCTTCTCTAGTTTCACGATCCAGTTGTTTAATTTGTTTCAGAACTGGTTGAATTCTGCCATTTTTCTCAGTGATTAGATGAAGCTTGAAATAATCATCCAGAAGCTCTACTTGTTTATTTCCCATTTGCGTTGTCACACTTGCTTCATCCCACGCACAGTTGTACGTGTTATTCATTCCTTCAGATTCCCTGTTGGTCGTGGTTATTTTATAGCTGACAATTCCGTTTTTCCCCGCATCTGGATCACTGGCTTGTGGCAGGCGAAATTCCGCATGCACTGGAGAACTTTCCAATGCACGAATTGTGAAAAAACGTAGAGCGAATATCGGTTGATTGTCGTTTATGTCGACGATAAAGATCTTTACATCCAGCAATCGATTTTCAGGTACGCCACTGACGTTGACCGTAGCCACGTGTACTTGAAATTCCACGTTGCAGCTATCTTCCCTTTCATTTGATTCTGACTCAATTTGTGTTTGATATTGGGATTCGACACAAAGTTGTTCTCGGTCAACAAGCTGCTTGGTGTATATGGTCCCATCGGAAGTATTTACTTGAAAGATTTGCGAGATAGGCCACTGTGCAAGGTTAGTAAATGTTCGCTGATGCAAAACCTTTTGATCACTGTCAAATAATTTCCCTATTTTAATACCAGGTGGTGTGTTTTCATCAATCCAAAATGTATTGGCTGACAGGACAGGCTGAACAAGGAACATCGCGTACAAGATCATTTTCAACAAATTAACTCCGAGCACATTCCTCCCATGGCTGTGGAACATGTTTGTTGCTAAATGTCCAGATGTCCTAATACAATGACACGGACATTCTGAGTCAACTGATAAGAGGAAATTAATCTGTCGGAGAAGTGAGCATGCTTGCGTGGTGAGAGGGACAGGCGAACACAATTGTCTGCTAGTCCCAGCATCGCCCACACTAGAAGCTTTTATTGGCCAGATTTTATTGCCCATTGAGTCGAGACACATCTGGCCAAACATTAGACTCGCATGTGTCATTTTAATCTGGACGGACAATCTTGACCTTGCGTTAAAAAGGACAATGGCACATGGGTGTGATACGATAGGTGTTTTCTTTCAGGTAGTAAATGTAAATGGTAATTGTAATTTTTAAAATCTAAAAATGTCACTTGTATGGCGAATAAACTCTTTCTCCTCGGTCAAGATTTTCATGGATGAAACACTTGATCGCTTCAGAGGTCTTAACGTTTCGATGTTGAAAACGGAACAAAATTTTGCCTCACAACTCTTAACGGGATAAAACTACTGGAGTGCTCGTCGCAATTTATTTATTAATCGTATTAACATCGTTATCATAATACATGCTTTAATATGCATTAATCTAGTTTCGACCTGAAAAATACAATAGATTTCAAATGTATAACTTTTTCTACCGAGGCATTCCAGGTGAAGCAAAAAAATATCGGTGGATATCCAATCGAGAATTCAAGGTTTTTAATGATCTGGAAAGCAACAAGCTTAAAAACAGCCATAGGATGGTAAAACTTGAAATTTAAGTGTATAAACAATATAAGAAAATAGATTAAACAGTGGCGCGAGCAACGGTTGAAGGTAAACTGTCCCAAGTAAAACAGACACGGACAGAGTAAAAATACCTTCTACAGTTCAGGCGGGAATGGGGTACGACCAGCACATATTCATGGGTCCGATAATTCCTCGTATCCGTTCGCGTGAATAAAACCTGTAAGGGATGGTTCGGGGTTTGGAATGTTTTGTACAGTAAGATAAGGTCTCCTCTGATTCGTCGATAGGGAAAATCAAACAGATTCAGTTGAGCTATCCTTTCTTTATATGGTTTGTTTCGGATGCTGAGAACTAGTTTCGTTGAGCGTTGATAGATTCGCTGCATAAGTTCCACATCCCTCTTGAGCCACGGAGACCATGACTGCACACCGTATTCCATGACTGGTCTCAAGTATGTATTCATGATCCTTGGTAATATCTTGGGCGAAAATTTCCCAAATACACGTTTGAGTAGATTTAGAACACGTGTTGCTTTTTTAAAGGCACTGTTAGTTTGAAGTGATGTTTTTAAACTGGAGCATATCCAGACACCCAAATCTTTTTATTCACTGCAATTTTCAAGGACATGCGAACCTATGTGATATGTGAACTCTACTCGATTCCCCACATTCATGCTCCTGCATTTGTTGAAGTTAAACGGCAGTTTGTTCCTCAACAACCAGCTGTGAAGCGTATCATGATCCTTTTGTAGTAGTCATAGACAGTCTTCTGGACTACGAATGCTGCGCTAAATCTTTATGTCGTCCGCAAATAACGAAATTTTACATCGAACAGTTTCCGGTATTTCATTGACATAAACCAGAAAGAGGATCGGACCAAGGACTGAGCCTTGGGGAACTCCGCTAGTTGCTGCAATTGGTTTGTATAATGCACCATCAACACGTACCTGGTTAGTGCGATTTGTTAGGTAGTCATTTAGCCAATTCAGCAATTTTCCAGTGATACCAAGCATTTCAAGCTTCTGCAGTAGTAGGGAATGGTCAACACGATCGAATGCTTTTGAAATATCTAAGTAGCACGCGTGTATTGTTTGTCTTTTATCTACCGATTTTGTCCAATCATCTAGCGTTACCAGTAAATTAGACAAACAGGAATAATTTCGTCTGAATCCATGCTGCTGATTATTCTCGAAATGTTTCATTAGATCGTCAACAATGAGTCGCTCAAGTATTTTTGAAATCACTGGTAACAGAGTAACGGGTCGGTAATTGATAACATCGGAGCGATTTCCACCTTTGTAAATTGGAGAAATTATTCCTCGTTTCCAATCTGTAGGAATCACTCCGCTTGCCAGTGTTTGCTCGAACAAATAAGTGAGTGGTTCGTATAGCACACTCGCAAATTGCTTCAATATTTTCGGGGTTATTCCGTCGGCCCCAGGAGACTTTCCGGTTTTAGGATTAAATAAAACTTGGAGGACGCGTTTCTCAGTGACACTTATTTTACTTAGGGCAATCGTGTTTGAAAGTGTTGGATTTGGGCTGTTTATTGCATGTTCTATCGGGTTGAATACCGATGAATAAAACGTGGCTAAAGCATCAGCAGTTTCTGCTGCAGTTGTTGGTCCAGCTGATGTGCTCACGGACGCTACTCCAGGTTTCCCCTTAGCTTGATCGTAAACCATATGATATAGTATTTTGGGGTTTCGGTCCATCATGCTTGGTATCACTTCTTAAAGACACAACTTGTCTTGGATGACAAATTTGTTTACTTTGTTCCGCAGTAAACGGAATGTTTCCCAGGTCTCGGATGATGGGTTTTGCCGATGGTGTCGCCAAGCAATATTTCGTAGCGTTAACCACTTACGAGTTCGGCTTCTTAATTTAAATTCAAAGTTTTTTCTTGAGTTCCGGAGGACCAATTCGGAGCTCACTTCGATTGAACTTTTGAGATTAGATATTAGCCATACCCAAAACTCATGTACGTTGCTGGTTTCCGGTTGGCAGTTAAACGTGTTTTTCACAGCATCACTCAACGTCATAGTGTTGATCCGCCTAACTCTTTTACGGGCATCATTTGTTCTTACAGCTTCAAACAGATAGTGAAACTGGATGACGACGTGATCACTTGTCAGAACGAGATCTAAGAGTAAGGGTAAATCGTTTCCACGGTATCGGGTATTACATCTAATGTGGTTATAAAGGGGAATATCATCAAAGAACTCACTGAATGCGCGCTCGAGGGAGTGTTCTGGGTAAATAGTGCTGCTCTGCAGATTCGGTAAATTGAAGTCCCCCATAATTAAAAATCCACAAGTGTATCTGGAAGTAACCATGCGAATTTTATCCAGTAGGGCCAGATTGTAAGTTTCCTGTGCAGACGGTGGGCGATATACTACTCCCAAAACACAGTCTTCGCTGTTAGCTAGTCGGATTGAGCACCAGAGTGTATCCAGTAACACGATGTCTGGATCCGTAATCTCACGGCCCAGAAGGTTTTGGCTATAATACAAAGCTACTCCTCCTCTGGTTTCACGGTCATGACGAATAAGTGACTTCCCTGGTAATTCAAGTTCCCTATTTGTTTGCTGAGTCTGCAGCCACGTTTCCGTTACGGCGATGATGTCTGGTGAACATCTCAGAAAAACTGCACGCAGTTCACCGATTTTGTTTCCGAGACATTGTGCGTTGGTGTAGATGCATTTCATAGTTGTTTTTTCTCAACAAGGATGGGGTGTGGGGAAGAAGGCTAGTGGAGTGCAGAATATATGTTAGGCCGACTCCTCCAGAGTCGGCAACTGAAGGTTTTTTGCTTGCAGGGATGCTTGATCGTTTTGGGGTTGTACTGTTGGGACACAGTGATCTATCGTATCGGCTGAAATTGTTTCTGACACGTCAACAACTGATTGACTTGGTAGTGTTTCTATTGAACTTAGTGGTGCATCTATCTTTCCAATCTGGTGTTTCGATGCACCTAGTCTAATTTCTCGCGGGATTATTCTGCGGCCATTTTCCCAACGAGTTTTGACCGTGTTCAACATATCATTACGCAAGAACGTTATTTTAAGGGGCTTAGGACCGATGCCCTTATAATTCGTAGATTTGGGGATGCGGAACGTGTCAGTCACAGCTACATCATGCAAACCAAGTATATCACTGAGGAATCTCCATTGTAACTGATCGTGTTTGCGCTGCACCGCTTTATCCGTTTCTTCATCAGCTTCTGGAACTCCCAAAAGGATTATACTTCGATCATCCCTCTGTTTCGTTTGGTTTTGTTGCTGGTACTTTCGCGCCCTTTCCCACCAGGGCACATCAGCAAAGATCCTTGCAGTGGTCTCTGAACGCTCCTTACGCAGGAGAAAAGCGGATAGTAAGATGTTTTCAAGATCCCTTTCAGAGTGAACCGTGATTCTAAGCAATCTTGGCTGGTCCAGATTTGAAGAATTAGGTTTACGACTTAGTCGTATCAATGATAGTGGTTCAACTGGCTCCAAGTCCATGTTGTTGCACAACCTTTTCCATTCTTCTTTATCGTGCTTTAGCCTGTCCGCTAGTAAGGTGGCACTCGTTTCCTTTACGTTGGTGCAAATCACGCTCAGTCCATGGACTGAATGTACACTGTGTGTTTGGCGCTTTCGCTGGTTGCTGGACGTTTCAACTACCTTAGATCGAATACCTATAGTGTCCACTTTGGGAGTGTTTTGCACGATGACTTTTGGTTTTGAAACTAAGGGTTTTCGCTGATCCTTCGGGTGAGCAGGTGTCTTTGGCTTCGTATCTTTTTGCGAACCAGGGATGTTTTGGGCAGACAGGCCTTTAACAGTCGCATTTGTAAAGGTGGCCTTTTGATGAAAAGGACGCTCCTCAAGACACTCCGGCACAGTTGCAACAATTTACAAATTCAAAGATTTATGGTTAAAAAGTTAATACTTTACAACACCACCGGATAACGGTATTAATGAAACATGAAAAAATACAATAGTATAAAAGCAATAGAGAATATCAAATGTAAGGCTCACGAATGTTATTCTTTGGCATATGTGAGTCCAATTTCACTTTAAACGCCGCCAGGCAATGAGAGTCCACCACATGTTGGGGTAGGGAATTCCAAAGAAATATAGCACGTATGGCGAAAAAATGGCGCCGACAGTCAATACGGGAACTTGGGACGTAAAGGGATAAGGTATGTCCGCGTGTCACTTTCCCTTCACACACATCAAGCAAGTGTTTTAGAGGATGTCCTTCGGTAGACACAATTCTATAAGTCAGAATAATATCGCGTCGTATCCTCATTTGGGTAAAGTCGCATAGACCCAGACGTCGCAATCTTTCGGTGTACGGAACATTGCGAAGACCCATCACTAACTTTGTTGCTCTGTGATAGATTTTATCGAAGAGAGCAATATCCTTTCGCAGCCAAGGAGCCCAGACCTCGACCGCATACTCCATCGTAGGGCGAAGGTAGACATTCATTATCCTTGGTAACGTTACCAGAGAGAATCTTCCAAATTTTCTTCGAAAGATACCTAACAATCTGTTTGCTCGTCGATATATGTTCTGACAGTGCGCTGTGCTCTTCAGGTTCCCGCTAATCCACACTCCAAGATCTTTTTCTAACGAGCTCCATGCTAGGTTCTCAGTTCCCAATCGATATGTCCAAGAAACATTCTTGCCAAGATGGAGCATCTTACATTTCTGTATGTTGAATGACATGTCATTCATGGCCGCCCAATTCGACACGCTGTCCAAATCCGTTTGCAGTTTCTCACAATCCTCTGCAGAACTTATTGTCGTCCAAATTTTCATATCATCTGCGAACAGGACCATTTTGTACGATATGAGGGGGGTAAATCATTTATGTACAACAGAAAGAGGAGCGGGCCTAGCACAGACCCTTGTGGGACTCCACTGGTGGTTTTGAACGTTCGGGATAGCGCTCCGTTAACTTTAACTCGGGCGTCGCGATCTGACAGATAGTCGCACAACCATGAGAGGAGTGGATCACATATTCCTAAACGCATCAGTTTTTGAAGAAGCAAATGATGATTGACTCTGTCAAAAGCTTTCGAAATGTCGAGGTAACAGACGTGGATGCAAGAACTTTTATCCATCTCCTTTGTCCAGTCGTCTAACGTGAGGAGAAGATTTGTGAGACAAGATCGGTGTGATCGAAATCCATGCTGCGCTGGCGAAAACAAATTATGCGATTCGAAGCGTGCAACTATTCTTTCCGAGACTATACGTTCCATGAGCTTAGCAATAACAGATAAAAGTGTGATGGGACGATAATTTGCAGCGTCAGATCGGCAACCGCCTTTGAAGATAGGTGTTATCACGCCGGACTTCCAATCTTTCGGTACAACTCCCTTAAGCAACGAATAGTTAAACAGGCTGGAGAGCGGTTCACAAAGCTGACGGTGACAGAACCTGAGCACATCCGGTGTGATGCCATCCGCTCCTGGGGATTTTCTTACCTTTAGTTTGCGCAAATGACTTGCAACAATCATTGGATTTATCGAAATATCGCACAACGTTTCGATTCCTGTTTCAATTGAATACTCAAAACGTTCCACTAAAACCTTTGGCACGAACACCTTAGAATAGTAAATTGCCAGAGCATTTGCGGTTTCTAACGCTGTTTCAGTGAGTTTTTCGCCATTCTGGATGGGAAAAATACCTGGTTTGACTTTTGCTTTCGCGTTCATGATTTTGTATAATAACTTAGGGTTGCGTTCCATTTTCGACAGGAGCATCAATTGGTGCGCTTCCTTATCCTCTCGAATAAGCGCAGTCACTTTGTTGCGTAACATACGGAAATGTTGCCAAGAAGTAGTGTTGGCTTTATGCTGCACCCACGCTGCTCGCTTCAGTGCTATCCACTTTTTTGTTCTGCTGCGGACAACAAAACCAAGTTCATCGACGCACCTTTTCTGAACGATTTGCGAGTTCTCGTCTATCTTTATTTTCAGAAAACCTACAAGCTCGTTATATTGCGAGTCAGCGGTTATATTGTCCGTCTGAAAATGCGGAATCTGCATGAGCGATTTACTCGGGGCCAATTTATCTACCCGTCGAACCACCCCATTCGGAGTAAGCGATTGCTGAGTACTGCAAACATAGTCGAACACAAGCACTGAATGGTCGCTAAGACCCATTCGTGTTGAAAGATCGAAGATTTAGCGTTTATCTGACTGGTATTACCGTCAGTGGTTTCCGATTTATTGAAAAACATACTGGCAAACTGAGAATTTTGAGTCTCTACCGAGGTCTTCAACGTTTGTATGATAAGCTCTAAGCTCAGCATCCGATCATCCAGGTTGCTTTGTGCAACACTTGTTCGAGCAGTTAAATCTGCGTTTGGTTTAGCTCTACAACTTTTGCACACATAGCATACACCAGGCATGTTTTCATCCATCAGGATCGATAGCGCATCCGGGATTTGTCGCATTTTGCGTGACATTTGTGGGAACAGTTTTGACACGTGACAGATTTGACCTTAACACTGACGACTTTCATGTGTGGTATTTGGTGGAGGAGTTGACGGAAAATTTCGTCACTCGATTTAGCTGCTAATTTGCCAGATTCTCTATGAGATTTTTGGCGTGAATTTGATATCACGTTGTGTATTTCTCCCAGTAGTTCCCAACAGTGATAAACACCGATGGGGTAATCGAACAGCAGAAACACAAAAGCGATTCAAATAAACGAACAAACTGTAGAAAAATCCACGGTTGACGTACACAAAGAACGACACGTCGCAGATGGATGATTCTTGTATGAATACCGTATTTGCCGGTGTATAAGTCGACCTTTTTCGATCAAAATCGACCTAAAACAATCGAACTCGACTTATACACCTTCAAATATGATGGTAATTACTACACTCTTCACAAAAAGTAATTAGAAGGACACATTATGCGTTATCGTACATGGAAGTCGATCCAGACATCCATACTTCCGGAATTTTCTCACCAAGAGGCCGACAAACGCCCTTGTCACTGCAAGAAAGTCAGTAATAGCGTTTCGGCTCAGGCCAACAACTTCTCACATCCCGATGGTTCGGTAGCCAAGGCCGTTTCTCATGCATCTCATTGTGCGTGGGTGTGCGTCCGTCAAGCTCATCAAACAGCGACAATCTGAATCACTATAAAACGCTCGTCGCATTGACACGCAGCCTCAGCAACAATTTCAAATATTTTCCGCAGACA
Organism: Atriophallophorus winterbourni; assembly: GCA_013407085.1. Classification (NCBI taxonomy): domain Eukaryota; kingdom Metazoa; phylum Platyhelminthes; class Trematoda; order Plagiorchiida; family Microphallidae; genus Atriophallophorus; species Atriophallophorus winterbourni. The sequence goes on from JACCGJ010024601.1 coordinate 11,208, forward strand.
GACAAGCGCAGTCATCAAATTCCAACAGATAACTACGTAAACATTCAATCATTATACTTACTCATGTCTAAACGAATGAAATACTCAGCGAAGTTCAAACAGCAAGTTGTAAACTTTGCCGAAGAAACTAACAACTGTGCTGCCTCAAGAAAGTTTGGCGTAAATGAGAAACTCGTAAGAGATTGGAAGCGCAATACTACACAGCTAGCAGTGATGCCAAGAAAAAATGTGCTAATAGAGAAAAAAACTGCCAGTGGCCAGCACTTGAACAAGAACTTGCATGCTGGGTCGAGGAGCAACGAAAGTGTGGATTCGTCGTCACAAGAAATATAATTCGTCTGCGAGGTTTGGCTTGTGCCAAACAAAGCAAGATTACCGATTTCAAAGGAACTATAATTGGTGTTCACGGTTTTTGAAAGAGAAATGACCTTGTGCTACGACAAAGAACTAAACTTGGTCAGAAACTGCCTGAAGATTTAGAGGAAAAGATAACTCTCTTTCAATCCGTCGTAATCAAAATGAGAAAAAAAGAACAATATGACTTATCGCAAATTGGAAATATGGACGAAATACCGGTATGGTTTGATATGCCTACATCGAAAACTGTATCTGCCAAAGGTGAAAAAACTGTTCTCGTGAGAACAACAGGCCACGAAAAGTCTAGATTCACTGTTGTTCTTTCCTGCTTAGCTGACGGTACAAAGCTGAAGCCGATGGTCCTTTTTAAGAGAAAAACTCTACCGAAAGGACAGTTCTCTTCTGGTGTAGTCATTCACAATCATCCAAAAGGATGGATGGATGAGGTGGGAATCAAGATCTGGATAGAAAAAGTATGGAACTCTCGACCTGGAGGAATGCTAAAGAAGAAAAGTCTTCTCGTATGGGATTCTTTCAAACCCCATCTAATGGACTCCGTCAAAAGAAAACTTAAATGCAACAACACTGATGTCGCCGTTATTCCTGGTGGACTAACAAGTGTTTTGCAGCCACTTGATGTTTCTTTGAACAAGCCGTTCAAAGACAGATTACGAGGAAATTGGAGTAATTGGATGATAGAAGGCGAGAAGCAGTTTACTAAAGGGGGAGTCATGAAAGCACCATCGTCCGAAATAATAACAGAATGGATTAAACAATCGTGGGATGATATTTCGCTGTCTACTGTGGAACGCTCCTTTAAGAAATGCTGCATTTTCAACGCTCTTGATGGGACCGAAGACGACCTTATCTGGGAAGAGCAGGAGGAAACTGAGGATAGAGAAGACCAAGAAGATGCCCTTTATGACGACAGACTAAACGAAAATGAATGGAACGAGCTTCTTGGATACGGTGAAGATGGAGACGGTGACTACGATGAAGATGGTGACGATGAAGACGGATTTTGAACTCTATGTAAGCACTTTATAATTCTAATTTACGGTATTGTTTCTTAGCAAAAAATAAACCGCTTTCTAAGAGTGTTCATTGTTGTTAGTCTCTCTCGGCGCGTAATATCACAGAGTTAAAAAAGTTAATAGTATTAAAAATGGCGTATAGATCGCTCGCTACAAACTCGCGAATTTGAACACATTTAGTCAATAAATTTCGCATATTTCTGGTTGAATTTTAAAGTTTAAGATAATGAAAAAATTGAGCTCGACTTATACAAAGGATATATCATAAAATCGAAAATTTCCGTCGAATTTTAGGGGGTCGACTTATACAACGAGTCGACTTATACACCGGCAAATACGGTAGATCCGACGTAGCAAGTTTTCAGATAGATATCCAAAAATCAAACCGATCGGATGAAAACCAAGAAAGTTATATCCAAAAATATCGGAGGTCAAAATTAATCCAACCGCACGTCACGTCACGTGTAATTTTTTTATGGAACATATAAAAAGATATAAAATATCTCAAAAATCAATAGGGACATTCGCATACCGCATGGTTCGTCATAAACTCATCGAGTTTGGAAGCGAAAACCTCAACAGATTCTGATCGTGTGATTTCTTCAGGCAAATAGTTCCAAGTGAAACAAATTCTTACTGAGAAAAAATTACGACGTATATCCAATCGAGAATGCGGAATGATTAAAGCCTTTGAATGCGTTCGTGTTCGAGTAAGGTCATTGGGCTTTAGCAAGTGTTTAAGGGGATGGTTTACAGAATGCAGGATTTTGAGGGTCAACATAAGGTCACTACTTATCCGCCGTTGGGT